>JAFVLL020014554.1:61871-94371 GCA_021397915.2 Tor tambroides | reverse complement strand
GACATAACACACACACACACACACACACACACACACACACACACACACACACACACACACACACACACACACACACACACACACACTGCGCGCCCACACTCACTCACACACCTGGGACACACACACACCACGCACGCTCACGCACACCACACCCACCACCACACCTGCCTGCGCCATGCACGCTCACTCACACACACACACACACACGCATGCCCCACCTGCTTATATATAAACTAAACCACACACACTTTCATGCCTTACACTCACTCACACACCCTTACCCTTTCACTGCGCGCACGCTCACTCACACACACACACACACACACACACACACGCTCACACGCACGCTGCCACGCACACTCTACACTGCGCACTGCTCACTCACACACACACACACACACACACACACACTGTCACTGCGCCTGCTGCGCTCACACACACACACACACACACGCACCACCTTTCACCCACTGCGCCTTGCTGTCACTCACCACCACCCCTGCCTGCTGCCCTACCCACCATGCCTAGCACACATCAGCAGCACTACCAGTCAAAAGTTTTTGAATAGTACGATTTTTAATGTTTTTTTTAAAGAATTGTCTTCTGCTCACCAAGCCTGCATTTATTTGATCCAAAGTACAGCAAAAGGAGTAATATTGTGAAATATTTTTTACTATTTAAAATAGCTGTTCTCTATGTGAATATCTGTTATAATGTAATTTATTTCTGTGATCAAAGCTGTATTTTCAGCATCATTACTGCAGTCTTCAGTGTCACATGATCTTCAGAAATCATTCTAATATGCTGATTTGCTGCTCAAGAAACATTTCTGATTATTATCAATGTTGAAAATGGCTGAGTAGATTTTTTTCAGGTTTCTTTGATGAATAGAAAGTTCAGAAGAACAGCATTTATCTGAAATAGAAATCTTTTGTAACATTATAAATATCTTTGATCAATTTGAAGCATCCTTGAAGCATTAATTTACTGACTCCCAGCTTTTGAATGGTATAGTGTATAATGTTACAAAAGCTTTTTATTCCAGATAAATGCTGATCTTTGGATCTTTCTATTCATCAAAGAATCCTGAAAAATATACTCAGCTGTTTTAAATATTGATAATAATAATAATAATAATAATAATAATAATAATAATAATAATTGTTTCTTGAGCAGCAAATCAGCGTATTAGAATGATTTCTGAAGATCATGTGACACTGAAGACTGGAGTAATGATGCTGAAAATACAGCGCTGCATCACAGAAATAAATTACGGTTTAACACATATTCACATTATTCACACCTATTTTAAATAGTAAAAATATTTCACAATATTACTGCTTTTGCTATATTTTGGATCAAATAAACGCAGGCTTGGTGAGCAGAAGAGACTTCTTAAAAAAACATGAAAGATCTTACTGTTTGAAATCGTTTGACTGGTGGTGTATGTGAGACTCTGACACACGTCTCTGTCTCTCTGTCTCCATCAGGAGGTGGTGGAGTGGTTTAACTCCATCCGGGCGGCGCAGCTGCACTATCTGAAGGTGGCGTTCCCTGGAGCCACGGACGCTGAGGTGAGTCCTGAAACACCGCCGCTCGTTTTGGTTCCTTGTGTGAGTTTGTGACGTCACTCACAGCTTCTCTCTCTGCTCAGCTGAAGCCCAAACTGACTCGCAGCTTCCTCAAAGAGGGATACATGGAGAAAACCGGCCCTCGGGTGAGACGCGCTCATGCCGTTATTCACAACAACTCCTCACAGAAGTCACAACTGAACAAAATACAACACTTGCAGTACACTTTATTTTAAAATGCCCCTATTATGGGTTATGAAAGGTTCATATTTTGGTTTTGGGAGTCCCCAACAACAGGTGTACATGCATGCAAGGTCAAAAAACACTTATTTTCTTATAATATGCATTTATTTTGACCTTATTTGCTCAACGACTCCCAAATGATTCGCTCAACGATTCATTTTTCCAAACCCTTCCTTTGCGTGACGCTAATCTGCGGTGATTGGTTGATTTCATTTAAAGCAGTGTTTGTGAGCTTTTAACGCTCCAAAAGCGGCACCTAGTGGCAAAGAATGAATTTGCATTTTCATTCAGACCAACACAAATATCAAGTTTTCCCAGGTCTGCGCACGCAACAATTATACATTTAAGTACTGAGCAATATTAATTAACTACATGTACTTACTATATGGTTAGGGTTAGGATTCGGGTTTGGTTTAGGGTTACTTGCATGTAATTATGCATAATTTATTGTTGTTATAATAGTAAGTACATGTAACGTGTAACAAGAACACCTTAAAATAAAGTGTTACAAACACTTGCAATACATTTGAAACCTTTATGGTACAGTGTACGGTCAAACTAAAATGTATTCAGACATCTTCAGCATTTCTCACATTATTACATTTATTCGTAAATGGTAATAAAATATGACAAGAACTCACAGTTAAACTGTGTCAGAACAAATTCATCTTGATAATGTCAGAATACTTTGATAGAAAGGTTTGTAATGGATTACAATCAACCAAAAATAATTCAGCTGTTAAATTTAAGAACGCAATCAGATAATACCAATTTAGGTCAAACCATTACCAAGCAATGCTTCATTGTGTTCAGTCTGTGATGGAAAACGATCACATTAGCAATTAAAGAAAAAACACTTAAGCAAAACATGGTCAGGTCAAAGTGTCTGAATAATTTTTGGTACCAAATTTTTTAGCAATTTTACTGGTAGTCCACTGTATGAAGAATTTTTGGGTATAATATGTCACAGTTTACTTTATTTTTCTATCATAACCCACTAGTAAAAAAATATCAAAAATTATATCTGGTGTCTGAATAATTGTTGGTTTGACTCTATTTGTGACCCTGGAGCACAAAAGCAGTCTTAAGTCGCTGGGGTATATTTGTAGCAATAGCCAACAATACATTGTATGGGTCAAAATGATTGATTTTTATTTTATGCCAAAAATCATTAGGATATTAAGATCATGTTCCATGAAGATATTTAGTACATTTCTTACCATAAATATATCAAAACTTAATTTTTGATTAGTAATATGCATTGCTAAGAACTTCATTTGAACAACTTTAAAGGAGATTTTCTCAATATTTAGATTTTTTTGCACCCTCAGATTCCAGATTTTCAAATAGTTGTCTCTCAGCCAAATATTGCCTGATCCTAACAAACCATACATCAATGGAAAGATTATTTATTCAGATGATGTAGAAATCTCAATTTTGAAAAATTGACCCTTATGACTGGTTTTGTGGTCCAGAGTCACATTTAACAACAGCAGGAAAGAGCATTCACAATGCAATGTGACATTTCTAAATCAAAAAGAATAACAGAAAATAATGTAGCATTGGCTTTGGTTTTATTCATCAAGATGTGATTAGATTCTTAAATCATACATAAGAGCTCATGTACGTTCATTTTATTAACCTGCGTCTGCTCCTCCTGCATGGTTTATATTGTGAGAATGACCAGTTTTTCCTGCTTATTATACCAAATAAATACAGTAAATATCATCATTAATGAATAGGACTAGGATGGTACATTAAGGAGGTCTGTTTTGACATTGAGCCGGGCTGTTTGTGGTCTGATGTGTTTCTGCAGCAAACAGAAGGCTTTAAGAAGCGCTGGTTCACGCTGGATCACCGGCGGCTCATGTACTTCAAAGATCCTCTGGTAAGACGCCTCTCGCCTCGCGTCGCTCCTGTAACCCAGTAATGAAACGGTCAGATTGAGTGACTTCCTGCTTTGATTACGGTTAAACAGGTTCGATGAGAGGGAATGCCATCAGATGTTGATGTGTGATGTTAGCACCTGCTCTGAGATCAACAGTCTTCGTGTGTTTAAATGCTTAGGGGCAAGATTTTAATAGGCGAAGCTGATTAGACATCAGCAATGAATTTAAATTAAACCTATATTCCACACACCAGATAAATAAAGAGTTCTATAAATAATAAGAAATATAGATCAACTAATCAAAATTTGATTAAAATTAATAAATACATTAAAATTAATAAGTAATCAATCAAAATAGGTTAAATAATAATAATAATAAAAAAGATTAAAATAAACACCTTAATAATACAGTTCATTACTGTCATGAGTACACAAAAATGTTACTTAATAAAAAAAACAAAAACAAATATTTTGCAAATAATATTTTAAATTGGTATAGCATATGGTTAACCAGTTAAGTCTTCTGTTAAATTCAACCAAATTTATTGTTTTGTTTTGTTTGTTTTTGGTTAATAAACAACAAAATGAATTGAAATGAAAGAAATATAGACAAATTTGCAGTAAATAAATTGGTATATTGGCATATATTTGTAGTAAATTGCAGTAAATAGAATATGATATCGATTTTAAAAAAAAAAATGTAAATGTGCATGCCATTTTTATGACCATATTAATTGAGAGATTTTTTTTTTTTGCCATATTTGTACTTAAGAAAATTTTAAATCAATGAGTGAAAACAAAAGATCATTACAGTAAAAAAATAAATAAAAACTACACACTTTCCATTTTAGATTCACATGCATTTAAACTTGAAATCTGGCTGATGATTGGACAAAAGCAGATGGATATATTTTTTTTTAGTCAATAACTCTTACATAAAATAATTAATGTTAAATGAAGAAATTGCATTAAGAAATGAGAAAATTATACACAATACTGCACATTTCATGTGTTCATGTGTTTCGTGTCATGATGTCCGTTACCATAAAAAATATCTCACCTCTGTTTGCCATAACAACCGTTTACAGTAAATACACTTATGAGGGACATCTAGAACTGTTCTGAAAGTTAAACCACAGTGCAAAGTTATGATAGTAATCTAGTACAAAGATAAACGCCTATCAAAAACAGCATCTGCAGAACGAGTGATTCAACAGTTCAGATACAGCTTGAGCTTGAATGAGGAACGAGAGCTTGTCAGATCTGAAAGCAGCAGCGTAATAAACCGAGTTTCTCCTGTGTGTCTGGCAGGATGCGTTTGCTAAAGGCGAGGTGTTCCTGGGACACAGAGATCACGGATACCGCGTCACGATCGGACTCCCCGCCGGAACCCACTACAACGGGACGTGGCAGTACGCCATCACCATAGAAACGCCCGACCGCAGCTTCCTGTTCACCTGTGAAACAGATACGGAGCAAAAGGAGTGGATGAGCCATTTCAATGCAATCATCAGCACTCCCATGAGCCCACGGGAGTACACAGGTAACACAACACACACACACTCTCTCTCTCTCTCACACACACACACACACACACACACGCAAAGATAAAAACACACACGCACGCACGCACGCACGCACGCACGCACACACACACACACACACACTCTCTCTCACACTCCCTCACTCACACACTCACTCACACACACACACACACACACACACACACTCTCTCTCTCTCACACACACACACACACACACTCTCTCTCTCTCACACACACACACACACACACACACACAAGCACGCACGCACGCACACACACGCACACACGCGCACACACATGCACACACACACACACACACACACACACACACTCTCTCTCTCTCTCACACACACACACACACACACACAGTCTCTCTCTCTCTCTCTCACACACACACACACACACACTCTCTCTCACACTCCCTCACTCACTCACTCACTCACACACACACACGCGCACACACACACACACGTGTCAACAACAAAACATGAGTGCTGCTGTGTTTTTCAGTGGAGGCCTACTTCAAACACAAACACTGATGGACCATGGAACCCTCAGCGTGACCTCTGACCTTTCACCTGTGACCTCTGCAGCTGACCCACCACGGATCTCACAGCACATGCCTCGGATGTTTGTGTTTTACACTAAGTATTTGTTTGTATACTGTGCTATTATTCTGTCATTAGATCTTTAAACTCAGACATTATGTTTGCATGTCTGCATTTCCCACAAACTGTTTGCTACCAAATCTTTTTTTTTTTTTTTTTTTTAACCTGATTTTTTTTTAAGGATTAAAGGCTCCATCTAGTGGTGAGATTGAGTTATTTAACCACTGACCCTTCAAATGTACATTTATTACAACAATTTTCAACACATTTTAAGTGAAAGTCATCTCTCTAGTTCTAAACCTCCTTTTATTCACATATTAAAGGGACAGTTCAGTCAGAAATTATAAAAAATTATCATCCTGTCATCATTTAATCACCCTAATGTTGTTCCAAACCTGTATGATTTCCTTTCTTCTATGGATTACAAACGGAGATGTTTAGCAGAATGCTCACGCTGCTCTTTTTCATACAATAACAGGTTATAGTGACCACATTTAGCCTAAAAAAAAAAAAAAAAGACCAAAAAGCCTTACAAGTGTCATAAAACTATCATGTGTCTTGCAAAAATATTCACACCCCTTCATTTTTATCACATTCATTTTGTCATGTTGCAATCTTTTTTCCATTGCATTCCATACCCCATAATGACAAAAACCAGATTGTGATTTTCAAGTTAAGTTTGTATATATACTGATAAGAAAAAAAAATAAAGCATTATAGCATAAGGTTACAACATGACGTTTTAAAAAAATAAGGGTGTGAATACTTTTGCAAGACACTGTATTTTTAAGGTTTTCTGTCATATGATGGTTTGTGTAATGAACAGACTGAAATATGTCACTATAAATCCAGCTCTAAAATCTCATTGGTTCTAGTGTGTCACATGACCATTCAATCAGAATGTTTAAATACACATGACCACAAATGAGATTTCAGAGCTATACACTGGAAGAGAAGGTTCTGAATCAACATGAGAGTGACTAAATCTTGACAGAATTGTATTTTCCTGTAATAGTATTATGATCCCTCAGGTTTTAGTGCAGCTTTTTAATAAAGTACTGATCTAACCATGTGTTTGAGGTCTGATTTTGATTGTTCATGTGAGCTGGAGGAGGATATTAGTGGATGTGTGTGTGCTGTGTGGTTGAACGTGAGTGTGAATGGAAGATTATTAAACGCTGCTCATGATCGGGGTGTGTGAAACGGCACCAGGGTGCTCAGAGACGCTCAAATGCTGAACGTCACATCACACCAACCTGAGAGAGAGAGAGAGAGGAGACGGACATGAGAGAAACCTGCAGACACAGAAACGAAGACGCATACAGAAGAGCTGAAGGCAAACGCTCGGAGCTGCATGGATGCAGCGAAGAACATCAGAGGAACGTCTGTATGGTCATGAACGGAGGTTTATTTTACCACAATCCTGAGTTGGATGATGGGTATGTTTAGGACTTGTTACAGAAGGACTTGTCAATCTGCTGCTCCGTGTTCATTTGGTGCTTTGATGTTTGAAGAAGCTTCTCTGTCTGTTTTCCGTCTTATAACTAAACGTTCCAAAAGGTGTTTTTCACAGCAGTTCCACAGAAGGACCGTTTTAGGAACTTTTCAGTAAACAGTTCTTTTGTTTTTTCATTTGAAGAACATCTGAATTATCTAAAGAACCTTTTTCCACTATAAAGTACATTTGGAGAAGTTCCATGGATGTCAAAGGTTCTTCATGCAACCATCAATGCCAATAAAGAAGTGAAACGAGCTCAGTTTTACAGGAAACATTTGAATTTATTTCTTCCAGATCCTCGCCTAACAGCAGTGATGCCACCAAAGAATGATTTTGGGAAGATTTCAGTGATCAGTTCTTAAAAGAACCACTTTTTTTCTTCATATGAAGAACATTTAATAACCTTTTTCCACTATAAAGAACCATTGGTGCAATGGAAAGATTCCGTGGATTTTAAAGGTTCTTCTTGGAACCATCGATACCAATAACTAGAGCTCAGTTTTATTAGGAAACATTCAAATTGATATATTTCTCCCGGATCTTCTTACGATGAGTAACTCGCCCAACAGCAGTGATGCCACAAAAGAATGATTTTGGGAAGATTTCATTGATCACATCTTAAAAGAACCACTTTTGTCTTCATGTGGAGAACATTTAATAACCTTTATCCACTATAAAGAACCTTTTATGCAATGGAGAAGTTCCATGGATGTTAAAGGTTCTTCTTGGAAACATTGATTCCAATAAAGAACAAGCTTCAGTTTTATTAGGAAACATTTGAACTGATATATTTCTCCCGGATCTTCTTACGATGAGTAACTCGCCCAATGCCAGCACCACAGCTGGAAGCGCTGGAGTAGTTTGGGTCACTCCACTCCTGGGCGCCACCCTCGTCACCATGTGCGTTTTAGGCGTGACGGGAAACCTGTACACCCTCGCCATCATGCGATCGGCTACGTTACGGCGTGCCGGCTCCATGTACGTCTTCATCCTCAACCTGGCGGCGGCGGATCTGCTCTATCTGGGCACCATCCCGTTCGTGGTCTGCACCTACTTCGCCCACGACTGGTTCTTTGGGGAAATGGGCTGCAGGTTGCTGTTGAGTCTGGATCTGCTCACCATGCATGCCAGCGTGTTTGTGCTGGTGGCCATGAGTCTGGAGCGCTACCGTGCCGTGGCCGCTCCTTTCCGAGCCCGTCGCTCGACCGCGCGTAATCACTGGCTGATGGTGTTGGGAATCTGGGTGGCAGCGTTTGTATTGACGCTCCCTATGATGGTGATGATCCGTCTGCGAGAGGGACGTCCCAGTACGGTGGGCCTCGTCAAACGCATCTGCTTCCCAACGTGGACGCCCGAGGCTTTCAAGGCGTATCTGACCGCGCTCTTCTTCACCAGCATGCTCCTGCCTGGCCTGCTGATGGTGGGGCTTTACGCAGGTCTCGCCTGGCATTACTGGGCCGCCCAGGCTAACCTGACTCAGGGATCCTCGTCGTCCGCTCGCAGGCGCCGACTGAAGCACAAGGTGGTGGGAATGATCTTCTGCATCGTGGTGGCGTACTGGGCGTGTTTCCTACCGTTCTGGGGTTGGCAGATGGCGAAGCTCTTCTTGTCCGAGTCGCTCCGCTCGCTGTCGGCCGCCGCTCACACCTACGTCAACTTCTTCGTCACCTGCCTGACGTACGGAAACAGCTGCATCAATCCGCTGCTCTATACACTGCTGACGCACAACTACCGTGACTACCTGGCCCAGAGAGGTCAGTCATCGGGGGCGAGTCGAGGGGACCAGGGGTCAGCCGCAGGGGTCAACCCCATCCAGGATAATATAGGATGAGTTCAGGAGAGAGTTACAAATTCTGGGTCCAGCTGCGTAAACATAGCCACTATGCTAAGACTGTGTCTCTGGGGCTCTCTGGTCACTTTTGACCGAAAAATGTTACATTTTGAATTTTTACAATTTTTTGCTTCATTGGAATGTGATGACACTTGGTGATTTTTGTCACATTAGCTATGTGAACATGCAAAAAAAATCATGGACATGAATTGGATATATTAAAGGGTCAAAAAAAAAAAAAAAACACTTGCTATCTTCATGGTCAAAAATGACTGACATAGGAAACGAATGGGGAAAAAAATACTACTTACTTTTGTCGCATTAGCTACTGTATGTGAACCCATACAAATTAATCAATAAATGCATTTAAATATGGACATGATTCAGACATGTTAAAGGGTCAAAAAATAAAAAGGAAAGGTCATTGCACACCGAGTCTGAAATTTTCACACGTTGAAAAATAAATACGACTTCACGTTGTGTTAATCACCTTTACACACTGCCTCCGAATCTTTCGTCCGTCATAAAAAATTCGGATCAGGTTCGATTTTCAGCCTTTTTGCTTCCGTAGCAAGCATTTTGATAGGAAAGGATGACTAATACAAAAAAAGAAAAAAGAAAAAACGTATATGAAAATTTTGGACTCAATGTGCAAGTACCTTAACACTTGGTACCTTCACTATCAAAAATACCTGACATAGGAAATATATGGGAAATTAAAAAAAAATAAAAATAATAATGTGTCTGACTCTTCAGGAAGATTACCCTACAAATGGATTATAGTGACTTAATATTACTTTTTGTATATTAATATTGATATGTTAAAATTCACCATGTAATCAAGTAACAGATGAGTTTTTACAGAAGTACTGTAGCATTTGTTTGGACACACACCTTTGACATGAACAGCAGAAGATATGGGAACTGGGAAGTGTTTTCTCTTCCCTTTTAAAAGATAAGGTGTTATATTAGTTATCTATTCATATATTGCTCACTATTATTACGTTATTATGTAGTGAGTTCACTGGTTAATGATTATAATTTTATGATCTGCATTTATTATTGTTTTTAACTGTTGTTTGTGACTCCTCAGATCGGACCCGAGGCTCAGTTTTGGGCCAGACAAACGCTGCTCTATATAGTCTGAGTCTGTATTTTAGCTCTGAGTTTTGAATATTACACTGATGGACAGACTTTATGGTGCTTGTTTTTATTTCTTTATACCTGTGGGCTTATGAAGTTCATTCGTGCAGGTGTTTTACGAGTGAGTTTATTGTCTCCTCAGAGGTTTATTTAGTAAAATGTTCAAGCTAAATAAAGTTCATTTACCTATGATGATTCAGACAACTGGCTGCTGAACTCTTATGGAGGTGTGTGTGTGTGAGAGAGTGAGTGTGTGTGTGTGTGTGTGTGTGTGAGAGAGAGTGAGTGTGTGTGTGTGTGTGTGTGAGAGAGAGTGAGTGAGTGTGTGTGTGTGTGTGTGTGTGTGTGTGTGTGTGTGAGAGAGTGAGTGTGTGTGTGTGTGTGTGTGTGTGTGTGTGTGAGAGAGAGAGTGAGTGTGTGAGTGTGTGTGTGTTTGTGTGTGTGTGTGTGTGTGTGTGAGAGAGAGTGAGTGTGAGTGTGTGTGTGTGTGTGTGAGAGAGAGTGAGTGTGTGAGTGTGTGTGTGTGTGTGTGTGTGTGAGAGTGAGAGTGTGTGTGTGTGTGTGTGTGTGTGAGAGAGAGTGAGTGTGTGAGTGTGTGTGTGTGTGTGTGTGTGTGTGTGTGTGTGTGTGTGTGAGAGAGAGTGTGTGTGTGTGTGTGTGTGTGAGAGAGAGAGTGAGTGTGTGAGTGTGTGTGTGTGTGTGTGTGTGTGTGTGTGAGAGAGAGAGTGAGTGTGTGAGTGTGTGTGTGTGTGTGTGTGTGTGTGTGTGTGTGTGTGTGCGTGGAATCTGTTTTCTGTCCGTCACATTCCTCAGCTCCTGCTCCGGTCTTTTCGAGTTGCTCTGTAAATGATCGTGAGGATACTGTAACTCATACGTTTAGCACAGTGGGAGAAAAATGCATTGCTAAATGATTCTCTGAATCGAGGAGTTGTCTAACAGATGTGAAATCACACACTGGGCTCAGATTGATAGCATTCAGCTTTCTCATCTGCTAAATCTATATTTCAGATTGTTTTCACAGGATTTTTTTCATCGGTTCTTTAATTTTAGCTATATAGAGAGTCATTTGTAGTCACTGCACACTAAACCAGAGTCCCTTTGTGATTTTATCACACTTTGCATACAAGCAGTGTTTGGTAAGTTTGGTAAGTAATTCATTACTAGTTACTAATTACATCTTCAACAGTGTAATTAGATTACTGTACAAATTACTCTCTTCGAAAAGTATTTAATTACTCATTACTAATTATTTTCTAAATCATACATCAACCTTGACAAGTTACTGATGCAAGGATAGACATTAAACAGTTATTTTAATTCTTTCAAGTAACTACATGAATTATTCTGGTCACTCTTTAGATTAGACTCCAATTCTCACTATTAACTAACGATTAACTTTTGCCTCAATATACTCCTAATTACTGCTTATTAATACTTAGTAGAGTAGTTATTAAGTTTAAGAATTGGGGAGGATTAAGGATTTAGAGTAAGGTCTTGCAGAAAAAGACATTAATATGTACTTTTTAAGTAATAATAAACAGCCAATATCCCAGTAATATTCATGCTAATAACCAGCTAGTTAATAGTGAGAACTGGACACTAAAGTGTTACCAATATTCTTATTAACTCACCAAAGTATTTAAAGTGAGAAGGGTGCATAAAAATCATGCATTTTAAGGTTAGACTTTAAATTTCTATGTTAAATCCACTATTGTATTGTATAGAAATGTTCTACAGTCTATACACAGTATCAAGCTCAATTAAATAAGAAATAACTGTAATTAAATTACAGAAAAAATAAGAGAAATCCCTTACTTTACTTTTTCAAGGGTAAAGTAATTAAATTACAGTAACTAATTACTTAGTAATGAGTTACACCCAAAACTGACTACAAGTATGTAATTTGCTGTGATAAAACCTGCTTTTGACTTTTTGCATGCATTTATTTTATTTTATTTTATTTATTTATTTTTTATTATTATTTTAAGAATGCTCTGTTATAGAGATATCATATTTTGGTTGCATAAGTCTCGCTCTCTCTGTTTTTTCATTCTTTCTCTCATTGAATTTGTTATTTTAGACAGTTACCGTAAACAATTCATTATAAAAACAATTAATTTCAAAATGAATCCCTTCTAAATTAACTATGAATTTGTAACTTCCTAAACTCCCAGCTATTTAGAATTTAAAAGTAGTTATTGCAAACATTGCATGTAATTTCTGACTGTATATTAATACAGCTTCATCATCACTGAAGGAGAAGCCCAAGAACACAACAGCGAGGCCGTTCACTTTCTGTCAGTGGTTTATTTGACACTCTTTGGTTTTCTTTGGTACATTCAGAGGAGTGAGGTCTGACACGTGAGGAACCACAGGAGAACGTCTCCGTCCTGCTCAGTTGACCTTAATGCTGTTGATCTTCACGTCTCCAGACACATGAACGTGTTTGAAGACGTCGTCGCCGAAGCGGTTCGGGAAGCTCATCATGGTGCCCTCAGGGAGCTTGATGTAGAAGGTGTCATTGTTGAAGGTGATGGTCAGCTGTTGGAGGAGAGAAACGGTCAGATTTACACACTCCATCAGCTTCTGCTGCGCTCATAAACATCTGAATGTCTCTGTATCAGATCAAGTGTCTGTATGAAGTCAGTTCTTTCCACAGTAACTAGCAACTTCATCCACTAACTAACCACAAACCAACACAATATGGTCTTCAGTACTGATGCTATTGATCTAGCATTTCAAATCTACAAATGTCTGTCTGTCCATAAGATATGGAAGCTTGTTTCTACTGCAGGAAGAAAAAAAAAAAAGGTTAATTGTTATTTTTTACATTTAGTCATTTAGCAGACACTTTTATCCAATGCCACTTACAAATGAGGACAAGTCTAATACATGTCTACAATAGAGGGCGAGTCTAAAAGGGAGAATTTTTTTGTTGTTGTAAGAATAGAATTAGAATAGAGAGTGCTAGATTTAGAGAGTCAAATAAAGATGGAAGAGATGTGTTTTAGCCGATTCTTGAATCATTTTTACCTCTCTTCTTTTTAAGAACTTTTTATCTCACTGTTTTTTTAATACTCAAATTTGTAGTTATCTCACATTTTGGCTTTATTTTTTTTTTTTGCAAAGCTGGGGGGAAAAAGTCAGAATTACAAGATATAAAGTTGCAATTGAGAGAAAAAAACTGAGATAAAAAGTCAAAATGACCTTTTTTATGTTTTGTTTTATGGCAAGATGTAAAAAAAGTCAGAATTTTGAATTTATGTCTCTCTTTTTTTCCTCAGAATTCCACCACAAAAGAAAAAAAAGTTTTTATTTCTCAATTTCAAGGCAAAAATGAGTTTTATATTCCACAATTCTGAGTTCATTTCTCAGAATTTTGACTTTTTAACTTTTTGAACTACGAGATATAAACTCTTTTGTGAGACAAAAAGTTGCAACTTCCTTTTTTATTTTTATTTCATGGTGGGGGGGGGGGGATTGTTTGGAATTGCTGGAATTGTGAGAAAAAGGTAATAATTCTAAATTTATGCCTCAATTCTCGCAGTTTTTCTCAGAATTCTGCCACAGGATAAAAAAATTTAAAAAAAGGTAATTTTTAGGTAAAAAGGCAACTTTTTTATCTTGCAACTCTGAGTTTATATCGTGCCTTTCTGACTTTTTCCCCTCAAAATTGTGAGATAAACTGAATTCCAAGAAAAAATTCAGAATTGTACATCTTTAGCCTGTTTATAGTAAATGTCATGACACTTGTGATCTAATGCAGTGACATTTATAAATGTGAATTTGGGAACAGAGTACACGAGAAGCTGTTGT
Source organism: Tor tambroides (assembly GCA_021397915.2). Lineage (NCBI taxonomy): Eukaryota > Metazoa > Chordata > Actinopteri > Cypriniformes > Cyprinidae > Tor > Tor tambroides. The sequence continues at coordinate 80,229 of JAFVLL020014554.1, read as the reverse complement.
AAGCGTGTGATTGCAGCATAATTCATCCTCAACCCTCTGAGCAGTGGGCGGTTTATTGCTTGAGTGGTTCATCTGTGCAAAGGGTGACGCTTTATGAGTCATTGTGTCATGAGTTACTGTAATCTGTCAAAAGCTGGGCAACTAACCCAGATACAGGAATCACTGGAGAACTGGTCAAAGAACACAGATAAGGCCGAACTGAGGTTTGACACTGAATGAAACTTCATCTGAAGCAGAATAAATGATGACAGCAAAGTGTGTGGATGCCAGATTTAGATGTTTTAAATGTCAGGAATCCAGAAATATGAAAGCAAAGCACAAAAAGGTCAAAGAAAGAGAACATGTGATTGTTAAATGCTTTTGATTTCTCATGAATGCATGAGTGTGCTGCTGGTTTGAGGTGTGAGTGAGGTCAAAGGTCAGAGGTCACCGGCGCTCACCTTGAACTCTTCGCCCTGTTGAAAGGGGAAACAGGGTTCGCGATGTTCAGCACCCCAACCGCCCTGCTTGGAGTTGCACACGATGACGCTGTTGCTAAAGCGAGGGTTGAAGTGAAGAGCGATGGCGTCGGCGTCGTGACCGATGTTGATGGAGAACCTGAGGACAGAGACGGACGCTTTGAGACATGCATGCACCGTTTCTATGCATAATATATAAAAGTGGTTTCTTGCCACTGTTGCCACTTTTGGTGTGCTCAGCTGGGGTTTAAAAGACAATTCATATTTAGTAATCTTATTGATTAAACTGCACTGCACAAGATATTAACACTGTTAGTGTCATTATAACACTGTAAGCTGCATACACTCTATACGCAATTAACTACATGCGACTGTACAATATATATAGAGTTCAGATGCAAAATCCTCTGAGAGCCATCTGAAATTTTCATCTAAAATGAGCATTTTTATCAGGCTGTTATGTTTAGGTTCAGTAATTTTACTCTAATGGTAATGGTATAGGTCATTTACTATGCAACTGAAGTGAAATAACTGAACATAAATATAGGGGCCTGATAAAAATGCTCATTTTAGAAGAAAATTTCAGATGTCATTTAAAGGCTTTTGCATCTGAACTCTTCCATATATATATATATATATGTATATGAAGAGTTCAGATGCAAAAGATTTTTTTTTTTTTTTGGAAAACCATAAAAAATACACTTTTGTTATTTGAAATAAAATGAGAGTAAGCTTATTTTATTTCAGCTAGTTTCGAAGGCAATATTTCATTATGTTTGATTTCGAAGGCAATCTTGTTTTCATTGAGTTTAACTTGATGTGCTAAAATAACTAAAACTAAAACTGAAAAAAAAAAAAATATATATATATATATATATATATGCACACACACACACACACACACACACACACACACATATATGTAACTAAAATTAATTAACGTGAAAGTATAAAATGTAGGATTAAATATTTAAACAACAACAAAACAAACAAAAAAAAAATTATAATAGTGTCTCAATGATAAATAACTATATACATAAACTAAAGGTACAACAAAGGTAAAATAACTATATACATGCAGTATATTTAAAAACTCAACAAAATCCAGTAAGCTGAACTGCTTTTGTCTGTTTAGTGAGCATCCTGACTGATTTTGTGGCTGGTTTGGGATGTTTTATGTACCACACAAACAGATTTAAAACAGTCTGAACATATCAAAGTGTGAAAATACTGAAGGGTTACTAAAATCCTTGTTTCTCAAGGTTGAAAAGTGGATGTACGCACGCGTCACAGCCTGGTTTAATCTTTCCAGTGACCTTCATCTCCATCCCGGCCTTAAAGCTCATGTCCTTTATGGTGAACACCTGAGAGAGATGGAGAAAACACCATGAACGATTCAAGACATCAGGTGCGTTGGTCTTTCACATTTTTCAGTTTGAAATTTGTATTTAATTGATATAACATGACATGGACACAGTTGTGAGAGGTTCACATGGTCTTTTATTCTTCATTGATGATGTATCTGTCAAATTACTGTTTAACCTGCGATTCTGTCGATAAGAGGAACAGTTGTTGGACAGAATGTGTTATCTAAGCAGCCAAACCCAACGTTAATGATAAACTGCTGATAATAAAGTCATAAAGAGGTGAACAGGAAGACCCGGTGAACAAACATTGATCTAACACGAGACGACATACAGACCTGAAAAAAAGATACGGTGAATGCTGGAGACTGAATAAAATCAAATATCATTTTGTTTTGCATCATGCTTATAATTCTTACATTTCAAGATGTTATTTTATAGTTTAGATGGCTGTAATATATGTATGTAATAATGCAGATGAGCATGTGTCACTGTGATGATGATCAGCCTCACATGTGTGTGACGTTTCTCTTTAAAAGAGAAGTTTGAGAGCTGCTAAATCTTATGAAATCTCTTCTCTTGAAACCCACTGATGTCCACATCTCAGCAGATGAGGTTCGTCAGAGTTTGTGTGGGAAAAAGCATATATTTAAAGTGTTACGTGGCTGTTTTCTATGCCTTTAAATCATGGTATTTAAATGTGCTGATATTTCCAAGTTACAGGTTTATTTTTCAGGTTAATTAGTAATAATTAGTCAGTCATACACTTAAAAATAAAGGTGCTTAAAAGGTTCTTCACAGCAATGCCGTAGAAGAACCATTCAGTCAAAGGTTCTTTAAAGAACAATTTCTTTCTTACTTTTTATAATCTGAAGATCCTTCTTTCGGTACAATGAAACAGAAAGGTTCTTCAGATGTTAAAGGTTCTTTATGGAACCATTTAGACAAAAAAGGTTCTTCTATGGCATCGTGAGGCACTTTTATTTTTAAGAGTGTATTAAGTCTTTAAAATGAAGCTCATTCTGGATTATTTCATGCTGTTTCTTAATAATATAATAATTCAACTGCATAATAATTTCCTAATTCATTTGACATTTTATTTTGCAATCACTGTGTTGCTGCGGAGAGATTCTCCAGAGGAGACAATGATTTGATCAGTTAATGCTGTTGATTCAACACAACGAACAGCTCACTACAAATCACAAACACTCTGAGCAACTGTGACACTTACAGAATAGAATAGAATAGAATAGAATAGAATAGAATAGAATAGAATAGAATAGAATAGAATAGAGAGCCAGTGAAAGGAAGTGATGTCACTCACCATCTTGTTGAGTTGGTGGAGCCGCAGCTGTGTGACTCGTTCACCTGCCGCCCCTCATTATAAACCCTGGGGGGGCGGGTCCTGTCACTCCAGCCAATAGGAGCAGAGCAGAGAGGTGAGGCTGAGCCAATCACACTCAGTGATCCAATCAGTATGACTGTTATCTTTGACTTTCCATCATGAACAGGCTGATTGATTTAACAACGTTATCACACACAGCACTTTTCAACAGTCCACACATCTTTAAAGTGGTCATATGATGTTGCTAAAAAGAATATTATTTTGTGTATGTGGTGTAATGCAATGTGTTTATGCGGTTTGAGGTTAAAAAAACTCATTCTTTTCCACATACTGTACATTATTGTTGCTCCTCTATGCTCTGCCTTTCTGAAACGCATCGATTTTTACAAACTCATAGTTCTGAGAAGCGAGGCGTGCTCTGATTGGCCAGCTATCTGGTGGGTTGTGATTGGCCGAATACCTCAAGCGTGAGACGGAAATGTTACACCCCTCACCGTATTGTGATGGCGTTTCACGGCGCAACCAAACAAAAACAATAAAACCCATTACAAACGAGGCATTTGTTGCATCCAGTAGGGACATAATTACTGATTATAATGACTTATACTGTCTTTTTACAAACATTACCATGTCTGCATTTGTGATCGGAGAAACGACAAACAACAAGCACTACTCTACACTGCTCAAAACTCACTTTTGAATATCAGTAGCAGAAACATACTTACAGGTTGTGAGTCAGAAGCGCCAGACTGTCCTTTCAAAGTTGGAATTGCCCCACTTTATAGAAACAGTCTTTGTGCGAGCCAGCATTGTAAGCTACTCTCCTGCCAGGTTCAGGAAATAGTCCTCCGTAAAATGCGCTGCACACACTCCAATATTTGGGTTGTACTGTTCTGGAACAGTGTTGTAAATACAACTTAACCACTGATTTCTAGTTGTGTCCTCTTTTGGAAGCCCAAACAAAGTACTTTCTCGTTCACAAGGAAACACAGTGTCTCCAGGACATGGCGCCGGCGGCAGCAACAATACTACAGCCAGAGTAATAGTTCTGCCTTCTTTCATTGCGTGTACTTTTGGGCGGTGTTATGAAAATCTCCCCACATCGTGACGTAGAGATGTGGGGGTGTGTTTGAGCGAGTTGTTTTAGGGGGGCGTGGCAGAGTCTTAACTTTGATAAAGAATATCTCTTTGGTTTTGAGACTTTGGTCTTTGCAACTTCAGGGATCTTATCTATGCACAAACAGCTTGTAACACTCCAAAGAGAAAGGAAAACTTGAAATCTCATCATATGACCCCTTTAAAGAGTTAAAGAGTTTAACAGATATGGAGAATGTTTTTGGGAATCAGCACAATAAAATGCAAGTTTTGATTCAGCAAATGGAGATTTTCATCCAGAAACAGGAATCTGTTCATTTGGTAATTGACGTGTCACACTCCATCTCTAATTATATCTGAGGTCATAGTAAATATTAATTGCATGTACATTTCCAATTTCATTTGTCACATTGCAGAGCCATTTAAAATGATCCAGTGAAGACAAAAAAATGATTAGATGATGAAAATCTGATGTACACTTCCCTGATTGTTGTATAGTTGTATAGTTTTGATGAGTTTCTGTGAGCTGGTTGTTTGGTTGTAGAGGATGTTCAGGGAATGTGTTTTCTCACGGTCAGTCATGCGGATTGATCATTCAGCCGGACATAATGAAATCTTTCACACAGAACAGCAGCGCTCTGGACATGAAGAAGTCTCGGGATCTGTACGAGCTCAGTGTGATTGATTCAGCTGATCATCATCATCATCATCATCATCAGACTGAATGTCTGACAGACAGGTATGTTAGAGAGGATCACGCTCATGTGGATCATTTGTATGTCCTGTGCCTTTAAGACATGACCACTGGATTTGTGTCATTTTGGATTATTTGGGGATTTAATTGCTGATGGATTATTACAGAATGTGTGTTGAATTAAAATGAAGCAAATGACTGTGACACATTTTAGACAAAAAATATAATGCAATATAACACTGCAAAAAAAGAAGTAAGAAGCAAAATGACTTTAGATATTCAGTCTTATTTTCTGAAAAATGCATCAAAATTAAATTTATGCTTTAAGCAAGAAAACAATACCTAATAATATTTTAAGTGATTTTTCTTGGTTAAAGAATGTTAAAATATTTGTACTGGGGGGAAAAAAATACAGAGGAAGAAAATCTTTTTTTTTTTTTGCAGTGCATTCAAAGTGATAACTGACAATGAAATGTAATTTCCAGAAACATTTACATTTGTAACTTTTGATTATACTTTTATTATATTTCATCTTCCATAGAGAATTAATGGGTAGCACTTCTTATAGTAATTCCAGTACTTACAGTGTACTTAAAGTCTACCTACCTAAGAAAGTACAAGTAATATAAGGTAACTACATGGGGTAGGGTTAGGTTTAGGTGTAGGTTCAGGGTAAGTACCTAGTTTTTACCTAGTTATTGTAATAAGTACTATAATAAGAACATAGTATGTATACGAGTAAAAGGACTGTAACATAAAGTGCTACCGTAATTCTAACCCATGTAGTTCCCTTGTATTATCCAGGACTTCCTTAGATAAGTACAGGTCAGTGCATGTACTGTAAGATAAAGTGTTACCAGATAATGGCTCTCAGTTGTTTTTTCTGACCACAAACAATTTAAAAAGTACAAAGTGAAGTACAAACTAAACTGTATCCTCAATATTCACACTAACAACATGCTTCAGTCATAAATCTCTATTTGCATATATTCTTATTCATTACGGTTATCGGCATTCATCTTGTATATCAAATATATCTAATTTGAATTGCAGGCAGCAGAATCATAAAATAGCTGAATATATTTCATTCAGCTGTTTGTAGCAGACGTCAGTGTGACTGTACTGTAGGCCCAAAACAAAAGACATTCATTCATTCATGGTTACAGCTAGGATTTCTGATCAGGCATCAGACAGAACAGCAAAAAGCAGTCTGAGGACCAGCGAGGGTCATGTTACACGTGATTAGATTCACACTGAAAGCAGAAGTGAGTCCATGTGTTGAGGAAGAACTCAATGCTTTCATCATGAACTGAAGCACCAGGAAGTGTGTGTGTGTGTGTGTGTGTGTGTGTGTGTGTGTCTGTGTGTGTGTGTGTGTGTGTGTGTGTGTGTGACAGCGGGGCGAGTGGTAATCAGGAAACGATGCAGACATCTAGAAATCATTAGCTCAGGTCTGATGTGTTTGCTCAGGGGTCAAAGTGCAGAGTTAAAGAGTGTGGGCCTCAGCTAGAGACTCCTGCAGGTCTGTGAAGCTCGGTTGCTCTGAGTCTGGTGTTGATGATGGAGAGCGTGCAGCAGACGATCACGAGGGTCTCTCAGGAGCTCGGCTGCGGCCCCACGTCTCGCTGCGTGGCAGAACATCTGGACCGACACGACGAGCTGCAGCACCTGCGCCAGGAGTTCCTCATCCCCAAAATATCAGACCTGCCACCGTGTGAGTGAGGCTTTATGACCGGACATATATCACAGCATGACATACGACTCAGATTATATCAGCATGATGGAGTGTTTGCTCAGATTCATACATCATCTGATTTCTCATGATTTCTCCTCTGTTTTTAGCGGATTTGTCACTTGTGGACGGTTCTGAAGATTGTGTTTATTTAGCTGGGAATTCACTGGGTCTCCAGCCGAAAAACACCAAAAAATACATTGATGAGGAGCTGGAGAAATGGGCCAAGATGTGAGTCGTCTGTCTTGATTGAGCAGCTGATAAATGCTGAATCAGTTTCAGAAAAATGTAACATCAATAGCAAATAAACAATACTGTGAAAATATTTCAGGCTTTAGGATGTCATTTTGGTGACTGTATTTTTCTTGATTTATTTTGCTTGTTAAAAGCTTAATGTCTATATTTGTTTTTTTCTTATATCTGTTTTTCTTTTCTTTTTCTAAATCATAATGTAATTTGAATTTAAATTTATATTATTTATTATATATTTTATTTAATATTTATATTTCAGGCTTTAGGATGCCATTTTGGTGAATGTATTTTTCTAAACATTTTGGTTATTAGGAGAATATTTTCCTTTATTGTTATGTTAAAACATATTTCTATTCTAAATCATAAGTTAATTTTAATTAGTTTTTGTTATTTATTTCATTTTCTATTTATATTTCAGGTTTTAGGATGGCATTTTGGTATCTGTATTTTCCCATACATTTTGTTTATTAGAAGCTTGTTTTCTATATTTATTATTTTATTTTATTTTATTTTATTATTTTTTTTTCACACCAGAAAATTATCTTAACTTCCAAAAAATATGATTTTTCACTTTAAGGTAACTGGTGAACAGGTTCGTTACTGAAACATGTTTTTATTTTTCCATTAAAATTGCTAATTTTTTTTTTTTTTTTTTACCTAAATATGTATTTATTTGTTTATTTATTTGCAATGACAAGCACTGTTAAGAATTAATTAGATAAAATAACAGAAATGCTTTGAAGGAAGCACAGTGGTCAACTCCTGTTGTGTTTATTTGTGCTATATAAATGAAATGAAATGGAAATCCCATAATACTGCAGTGACATTAACCACGTGTTGTTTCCAGCGGTGTCCATGGCCATTTGAAGGGGTCGCGACCTTGGGCCTGGGCTGAGGAGACCCTGGAGGAGCTGATGGCAAAGATCGTTGGTAATTAAGAGCTTCTTAACTAAGAAGTTATTGAGTTCAGTTTGACCGTACACAGTCTCATCCAGTTTGAGAATATAGCTGATAAATGAGGTTCATGGGAAACATTTGCTTTGCATATCTGTGTCTCTATGGGATGCAAACACAGAGAGAAGCCGTACGTCTGTCTGTAGCTAGAATGTGGGAGGTTCAGCTAAGGTAAACAGGGTAAAGAGAGGACTTTACCCCCATATTTAATCCCAGAGATCCTGATTCAGCCAGACTTCTTTTATAGACGTGTGTATTTGTGTTTGAATCTTTAAATAGGTGCTAAACCTGAGGAAGTGGCTCTGATGAATGGATTGACAGTCAATCTGCATCTTCTGATGGTAAAAGCAATCACAAAAACATTTGCAAAATTGTTTTCTGCACACTGATTTTTAAATATTCCTCTTTTTATTATCCTCTCAGCTTTCCTTCTACAAACCGACTCCAAAACGCTATAAGATCCTTCTAGAAGAGAAGGCCTTTCCATCAGATCACGTATGTCAACCTGAACTAATGTTAACATTATTCTGAACACAGGTTTGCATTAAAAACATCGCTGTGTTTGTGTGAATGTGCAGTACGCCATTGAATCTCAGATCCGGCTGAGAGGACTGGACGCGACCGACAGCATGCTGATCATTAAACCCAGACAGGTAATGACATCACTTCCTCTCAGTATGACGTCACACAGACAGGAAGTGCTCTGAGAGCGTGTGGATTGGCTGTTTCAGGGTGAAGACACCATCAGGACGGAGGATATGGTGTCGGTCATCGAGCGGGAGGGCGACAGCATCGCTCTGGTCATGCTCAGCGGCGTTCAGTATTACACCGGTCAGCTGTTCAACATGGAGGCCATTACCAGAGCCGGACACGCCAAGGTCAAATGTTCACGCACTTTACATGCCAATGAAATGTCATCAGACATTAAGTGATTATACAGTAGTCAACATTTGAAGTGGATCAAAACCTTTCTTTATTGTTGTCCTAAATCCTAAAACCAAAATGCGTTCTTGTCTTAGGACTGACTTTTTTGATCCACTTCAAATGCTGACTACTGTATTTGCTTCTGTCGAGACACATATGAGTGTGATTTTAGCTAAATTTAACTATAATGCCAAAAAAGAGACCCACCAATCATTAGTTGCTGTTACCATGAACAGGCTCAATAAGGACCGTTCACTCATATTGGGGTTAGGGCTGCAAATAGCCGGACAATTTCTGGTAAATTTGTGGAAACATTCCAGGTATAGACTTTCTGAAAATTTTGAACATTTTTGGAAAGTTTCAGGAAATTTACCAGGAATGATTTGCCCCTTTGCAACCCTACTTGGGGTTGATGTAACTGATTAATAGATGCATAAGAAGTTTGACCTTTCCATCCTCTCAAACTACTTATATATATATATATATATATATATATATATATCTGTATGTCTGAATATTTTGAAATTGCATTTTAAAGCGAGTCGATTAATATTGTAAATCACATTTGTGAATTGACAACATCCTTAGCGATGCTTCACAGAGTGAGTAGTTTATTTAATCACTGAAATGAGTACTAAAATAAACAATATTTCAAACAAATTTATGCAAAGTTTGCAGGGTTAGTTGCTTTTGTTTGTGGCTTAAAATATTAAAACTTAATTTTTAAAATAGATTTTGTACACGAGGGAAGAGTAAATTGGAAAAATACTTCTACTATAAATGTCATTTTTATTCATTTTAAATTTTTATTATTATTTTATTATTATTGCTTAGAAAAACAAAATGGCTCACATATGCACTCTAAAAAATGCTGGCTTGTTGGGTCAAATATGGACTAACTCAACTTCTGGGGTAAATTTTTAAATTACATTTTTAACCCAAATTTTGGTTAGTCCATGTTTGACCCAAAGTTGGGTTGAAACAACCCAGCATTTTTCTTTTACACACACATATGCTTTAATTTTATTTTTTTATTTGACCTTTATTTAACCAGGAAAATCTCTCTGAGATTAAAAATCTCTTTCACAGGAGAGTCCTGGCCAAGAATGGACAGCAGTTCCAGTCACGACTTACAAATTAACACAACAAATACACAAATTTAAACAGTTAAAAACAATTACAAATCATTGAGTCTTCTTCGAGTGACCAAATAATCGATTTAAAATGTTCCATAGGCACCAAAGTTTGTAATTTCAATTTCGTTTGGAGTAAGTTCCATTCAAATGGAGCTGCATACATAAAAGCCCTTTTCCCCAGTTCAGTTCTCACAAATGGAACAGAAAGAGTAAAACAGTTATCAGACCGGAGAAAATATTTCCCAACACTTTTCTTTTGAATTAGACAACCTAGATACAAAGGCAACAACCCCAGAATAGTTTTATAAATGATTAAGTAATAATGAATTTTCCTTCTAATAGACAAAGATGGCCAGGATACTCTATTATACAGTATACAGTGATGAGTTAAAGGTTTACAATCCGATATAAATCTTAAAGCACTGTGATAAACAGCATCCAAAGAAGAAAGAAGTTGAGAGGAAGCAAATTGATACACCACATCGCCATAATCAGCAGGAAAGAGTTGCAGAAACTAACCTCTTTCTTACATTAAAAGTAAAACAGAACTTGTTTCTAAAAAAGAACCCAAGCTTTATTTTTAATTTTTCTTTAGATTAGTTATATGAGACTCAAAGATAATTTATCATCTATAATGATGCCAAGATATTTATATTCTTTCATCAACTCAATCACATTACCTTTTATAAAAGTCTGGAAAGGAATGAAAGTAAGTCTGACTGTCTTTTTCTAAGCTTGAAATAACACATACTTTAGTTTTATCTACATTCAGAACAAGTTTTAATTCAGAAAGTCAAGTCACATCACCTTTATTTCTGTAGCGCTTCATGCAAAGAACAGATTGTTTCAAAGCAGCTTCACAGTAATAAACAGGAAAACAACAATGACTGAGCTTCAAATGTTTCACACAGAATATATATGTGTGTGTGTGTGTGTGTGTGTGTGTGTGTGTGTGTGTGTGTGTGTGTGTGTGTGTGTGTGTGTGTGTGTGTGTGTGTGTGTGTGTGTGTGTGTGTGTGTGTGTGTGTGTGTGTGTGTGTGTTCAGGGGTGTTTGGTAGGGTTTGATTGTGCACATGCCGTAGGAAACGCAGACCTGCGACTTCACGACTGGAATGTGGATTTTGCGTGCTGGTGCTCTTATAAGGTCAGTGTCTGTGTTGTGTTATGTTCATTAATTCATTTTTATTTATTGTTTTATATTTATTGTATCAGTGTTGAATATATGGTGCATCAGTGTTAGTGGTGTTTAGTGTGTGTTTTATTCAGTATGTGAACACAGGGGCCGGTGGTCTGGCTGGAGCTTATATACATGAGAAGCACGCTCACAGCGTCAAACCCACGTGAGTATCACACACACACACACACGCTCTTTAACACGCTTACAGATGAAATAAAGCTCATGAGACACTCATGCAGTGTGTGTGTGTGTGTGTGTGTGTGTGTAGACTGATGGGCTGGTGGGGACACAACCTGAAGACCAGATTCCTCATGAACAACGGTATGAGAATCCTGTTGGAATATCAGTCACTGACACAAACATAATGATGATCACTGCAAGTTTTGTGGGATTGTGGGAACTCACAGCCTGCTCTCTGCTGACATCCTGTGGACACACATGTAGTTGCATTACACTCTGTAAAATGTAGATGTAGATGCTTTTAATTATAGATTTTTTTTCAAAAGTCAGTCCCAGTACATCTGCGATATTTAAAAAAAAAAATACTTGAATGTTCATGGATGACTTGAATATTCCTGCAGAAATGGAGCTTCAGCCTGGTGTTAATGGGTTCCGTCTGTCCAATCAGCCCATCTTACTGGTGTGTCCACTACAGGCCAGTCTAGAGGTCAGAAATCACACAGCACTCATAAAAACACACTGACAACCATCTAACGACATATCGACAACTATCGTACAACATATTGACAATAACTTATTGACAACCATCATACAACATACTGACAATGTACTGATAACCATTATACAACATATTATCAACCTTCTTACAACATACCGACAACCTTTGTACGACATACTGGCAACCATTATACAACATCAAACAAGTTACTCAAGTAACTTACAGTTACTCAAAATACTCAAGTTATGTAAAGTTTTTGTTGACTTTAACTTTTTTGTGAACAATTCTGTATGTGTTTGGGTTTGTGGTGTTACAAAATCACAAATTGTCAACAAAAAATAATAATCTAACATCAGTCAATATTGATTTTATTTCTTATATATTGAATTTTAAAGCTGCAGTCTGTAACTTTTTTTGGTTAAAAATGATCTGAAATCAATATTTGAGCAAGTACATTACCAGCCAGTGTTCAAAACTATCGCCTTACTTTAGCCTGGTTCACAACGGTTAGTTTATAATGATGTTTTCTAATTTGAGTGGTATGGGTAGGTTTTCACAGGAAATTCGAGCATGCTGCCGCGTCATTACGTCACATCTGTAAACATAAAGAAGTTGTCCCGGCTAGTAGGTTATATCACGTGTGTGGATCCTGCAGGTGATGGATCATTTATAGCCTTTTTTCACAGCAGCTGGAGTAATTAAACATCATTCTGATGGTGGATTGTAATCCAGAACGGATTATGTGTTTATGAAACACATGTGACTGAAACTAAATTAAATTCCAATTTTAAATGTGCATCTGATTACAGATAGCCTACATGGGATTACACAAGTTTTGTATTTTAAAGAGAACCAGTTCTAACGAAGAATAATTAGCTTTTTGGGTTAAAAGAATTTCTTTAGATTAAATTCGAATGGTATGACGATTACAGATTAGACTGTACAGAAATTTAAATCTACACGCTAATACACACTGTATACTCGTAGTCACACAATGCTGGTGTTGTTAACATTAACAATTTGAGAAGAAAGTATAACAGTAATAATAATTTTCACGGTTTGATGTGATATGAGCCAACTGAACATTAGATTTAATCACCATTGGTAGCGCGTGATTTATTGTAATGCTTTTTTCCTCAGTTGGTCAGAACAAAAGTGGCAGACTTGTTACTTGTTCAGATGACAATATCCCGTGAAAATTCTTATTTGATTCATGCTTCCAAGATGCAGAATCTGTGATTCTGAAGTACAGTGAATATCCACACCGGTGCGGTGACTGACAGCCACACATACTCCTCAAAACATTAGATTCATCCGCGCTGGAGCCGAGCCGGAGCACAACCCACGTAAAGAAGATAATTCCGCAAATAACTGCAATTGCAGCCTTCAAACATAGATGGCGACAAAGAGGCTAAAGTTACAGACTGCAGCTTTAAATTTTGAATTCATCCTAGTTTATGTAGGTGAATGTATTGTCTCACTCTTTTTTGATTCGTTTTTGGTGTCCAGATTTTTAACCGGACGAGTATGAATGATCTGAGGAGGAAGTCTGTGCTGCTGACGGGGTATCTGGAGTATCTGATCAAACATTACTACACCAAAGACCCATCAGACCCCAACAAACCCTGGGTTCACATCATCACGCCCTCTGACCCCCAGCAGAGAGGCTGTCAGCTGTCTCTGAGCTTCTCTCGTCCAATCAGAGCCGTGTTTCAGGAGCTGGAGAAGAGAGGAGTCGCCGTACGTACCGCTTTATTTTTGTGAACATTCTGTCGTCATTTAAGGTCTTTGCACACTGCGCCTGAAATTTTCATATGTGTTTTTTTCATATTCATCATCTTCACGCACAGAAACCTTGCACAGTGTGTCAAAATGCTTGCTATGGATGCGAAAAACGCAGAAAATCTAACCCGACCCGAATTTTTTTATTTATTAGTATTTATTTTTTAACAAAGACCTTTACTCTTCCTCACGTCGTTCCAAACCACTATGACTTTCATTCATCTTTGAAACACAAATTAAGATACTTTTAATAAATCCATTGAAAGTCCAGGTAACCAAAACTTTGAAGATCCAAAACGGTCATAAAGGCCTCATAAATCTAATCCATCAGAACTGAGTCTTGTGTAGAGAAAAGATTGCTTTTTATGATGAACATGTAATTTGATCACATATGGAAATCATGAAAGTTCATTGGTTCTCACACATACAACATACTGACTACCTTCATACTACATACTGATTGGTTCTCACGCATCATGCATATGTATGCTTACTATATTAATGTATATGTGAGCCTGGAGCACAAAAGCAGTCTTAAGTCGCTGGGGTATATTTGTAGCAATAGCCAACAATACATTGTATGGGTCAAAATTATAGATTTTTCTTTTATGCCAAAAATCATTAGGATATTAAGTAAAGATCATGTTCCATGAAGATATTTTGTAAATTTCCTGCCGTAAATATATCAAAACTTCATTTTTGATTAGTAATATGCATTGCTAAGAACTTCATTTGAACAACTTTAAAGGTGATTTTCTCAATATTTAGATTTTTTTGCACCCTCAGATTCCAGATTTTCAAATAGTTGTATCTCAGCCAAATATTGTCCGATCCTAACAAACCATACTTCAATGGAAAGATTATTTATTCAGCTTTCAGATGATGTAGAAATCTCAAGTTTGAAAAATCGACCCTTATGACTGGTTTTGTGGTCCAGGGTCATGTATGTGTTGATCAGTGCTTATACGTGAATTAAATCTGTTCCTCAAATGGATTTGTTTTGATTGATGCTTTTAATACTGGATCTTGAGAGTTTTGGTTGTGAGGGACTTTCAGTGGAGGACAGGTTTCATGAAAAACATCTTAATCTGTGTTGCAAAGATGAACAATGTCTCATGAGTTTGGAATGACGTAATGGTGTGTAAATGATGACAGAATGATGATTTTGGGCGAGCTATCCCTTTAACTCACACCATTATCATGAGATCCGCCCACTTATCCAATCAAAACTATCTTTTAGTGATGTGATTCCATAGACCTGTCCAGGCTGTGTGTGTGTAAGCGTATGTTTTGTGTCTGGTGTTTCAGTGTGACATGCGAGAGCCCAATGTGCTGCGGGTCGCTCCGGTGCCGCTCTACAACTCCTTCACTGATGTCCACCGCTTTATCACGGCTCTGGGATCAGCGCTGAGCGCCAGCGGAGCCCAACACTGACGACTGCTGCCACATGAAGTCTGAAGTGTTTTTATTAGCCGCTGTTGCTCTGTGAAGCTGCTCGTTAACATGACGAGAGCATCAGAGTCCATTACAGATGCATCAAGTTTATATGCAGTTGTTTGCAAAATAGCTAATAAATGTTTTTTTCTTCACACCAGCTGAGGGACTTCAGAGGATTTTGTGTCAAAAATTCTGAATTATTGTTATATATTTTATAACAAGAGTTTGTTTGGACCAGTTAAAAAGTAGACTTAACATGCATGCTGAAATTAGTCTTTGTTCATCAAACAAATAATTCTGTTCAAATGGTTTAGTTCGTATTGATATTAAAAATATGCAAAGTAATTCAAAATATTAATAAAAAAAACTACAATAGTATCTTAATGATTGTGCAATACTTGTTTTAATTTAGTTTAACGATGTACTAACATAACTAAAACTGAAATAAATAATTAACAATTACAAATATAAAAATTTTAAATATTACAAATATAGAAACAATATCAGAAACTAAATCAGGAACAATAAAACAATGCAAAATTAAAATGACAAACACAATAAAATTATTAAAACTTTAAAATTAAAAGGGAAAATATGAAACTAAAAACTAATTCAGTTATTACTAAAATTCAGTCAGATACAGATAAGCCAATAATTACTTTTGTGTTATGGCCAATAACCAATAACTAGCTGGGGAAAGGGAAAAAAAAAATCTGTAATATTTTGTAGAAATAAATGTAAATATGTGAAAATCAAAAATTAAATTCAAGTTAGGCATTACATCATTAATGTAAAGTATGACAAATAGATATTCATTTAGAATTTTCCATCGTGTTAAATATTAAATTAGTATACAATTTTGATGTTGACATAGTGGACTGATATCTGGTTCAAAGAATGTGTTGAGTGCAGTCAAACTATGAAACTAAGTTTTAAACCTTCAGCAAAGCGTCTTCTGACGTGAGAACCGTGAAGCAGTCATTCGTACTTTGCACTGGAGTGAGTTATTCATTAGCAAACCATAAAACGAGCCCCTCGTGGGAAAACGTGTCCTGTTTGTTGAGGGACGTTTGTCCTTCGGAGTGTGTTTAGAAGATTCATTAAACCTGAGAGTCTCTGCGATGACTTGAACACTTTATTTGAGTCTCTTTCCACTCTCTGAATTAATCCTGATGAACTTTAATTCGTTACTCAGCCTGCTGCTCTGCTCTGCTCTTCTCAGGAGATCTCCATGCAGTCTTCACAAAGACTTCAGAAGAGAAACTCGTCAAACTGAGGATGGTTTCTGTGATGCAATGCTAGTGTTTGTTTAGCGTGTGTATGAAGATCATTTACCGTGTTTTACACACAACCGTCTCTGCAAATGTTTGCTGAACAGGTTTTATTGTCTTGTAATGCAGGAACTTTGACTCATTGATGCATTTGATTTGCTGAAGTCCATTATTCGTGTCTGTCTCTCCGGATGCCGCCAAGTTTGCATGATGACATTCATCTGCGTTTAGTCATAACTGGACTTCAGCACGAGCTGCAAGTCTGACTTCACATTGAATCTGCTGCACTCTTTACAACTTTCCAAAATTAACTGAAACACAAGCACGTTTGTAATGCATGTTTTTACAATTTTCAATTCAGTCGCACAATTTTTTGCATCCTAACTATAGTGTTGCAATTACTTTCGACCTCACAGCATGATAAAATATTGTACAACAGCTGATAGAGACAGTACAGATCATTCATGTTCATAAATACTATACAGCCAAAATATTTATTGTCCAAATATTTATACAAATAAAATTCAAATAATTTTACATGACAAATTTAAAACAAGTAACAGTGTGTATGAAGTAATGAGCAGGGTTATTATAGTTAACTAAAACTAAAATCACTAAAAAAAAGTTTCTTGAAATTAAAATAAATTTGAACTGAAATAAACAAATACAAATACTTTTGTTATTACATTTATTACTTTTGTTATTAAGATTTTATTCCAAAATAATTTTATTCCATTTCTTATTATCATTTAGTTTTGCTTGATGAACTAAAATAACCAAAACTGAAATAAAGTTGACAAAAAAAAAAAATAAATAAATAATGCATCGACATATTAATGTCAAATGATATAATAATAATAAAAAATAATAAAAAATGTCAAAAAATTAAAAATTACTAAAACTTTAAAATGAAATACAAATGGAAAATACAAAATAAAAACAAATTTTAAACAAATATAAAAAAACCTAGTAGTATCTCAGTTAATCTAAAATACTCATTTGCATTTAGTTTAACTTGATGTACTAAAATAACTAAACCAGAAATAAAAAATGAATAAATAAAATATAGACATATTAAAACAAAATAAATAAAAATGCAAAATAAAAATGACAAACCCAAATTAAAAGGGAAAATATAAAACTAAAACCTAATTCAAATTATTAATAAAAACTATAACAGTATCACTCCCGGGTTTGTTTGTGCTTCATCCAGCCAGAATACAGACAGAATACAGCAGACTAAATATTCATTCTCGCCCGTCCCTTCCCATCCTCTCCCCCGTTTGCTTTTATCATGTTCGGACAAGCTCAGGCGAGGCCCAGCATGGGGAGGTGAGGTGCATTATGGGATGCGCTGTTGCACACCTCACTGCGTTTGCCCGAGTCGCTCTGGCCCAATTAGGAGAGACGATCTTACACGTGTTCCCGCGGCCCGATGCGCGCCGACACTCTTTCTGCACGATTACCTTGACTGATGCCTCCTCCTCAATTAGATGTAATTGGCATATCAATATGCAGGAGTTAAATGGATTAACCTTCTTTAGAGTAACGAGCAGCCTCCTCCGTCTGCATCCAGGATATCTGCTGTCAGACAAATACTGCAAAATACAGGATTCAGATGTGTTAAAGCACATTTTGTGTGTATGATAGTAAATATGGTTTTCTGCTTTCTGCTGTTCGCTTCTTACTTTCGAGTTATTGAGAAGATTCTCAGACCTCAAAGATACTGACTGAATCAACACACGAGACAGCAGAACACACACAGACACGCGCTTTCAATCCTACATGAGACCCTGATATATTAAAATCAACATGAATTCATGATTATGATTGATGTGGGTCCTGTTGTTTGGTGTCAAGATTTTTTAATATTTTTGAAAGAAGTCTCTTCTGCTCACCAAGGCTGCATTTATTTGATCAAATCTACAGTAAAAACAGAAAAAAATGTGAAATATTATTTCAATTTAAAATAACTGTTTTCTTTGTGAATATGTGTTAAACTGTAATTTATTTCCGTGATGCACAGCTGTATTTTCAGCATCATTACTCCAGTCTTC
>JAFVLL020014554.1:27462-61771 GCA_021397915.2 Tor tambroides | reverse complement strand
TGCTATGTAAATAACCTGTTCAACCTGTTTGCACATTCTATTGCACATTCCTTCTCATATTATTTATTATGGTCTACAGTATACTGTCCTGCACACTTATTTTTTGCACACTTTATTTTGTATTTTATTTTTTATTTCTACTTCATTTATTTTTTACCTTTTATATTTATGTATACTCTTGTGTTTGTTTTGCATATAATTGCACTGTCCATGGAGCGGACCTGACTAACATTTCACTGCTGGTTATACTCTGTATAACTATGTATGTGACAAATAAAAATCTTGAATCTTGAATCTTCGTGACCCGTGTCTGAAGCCTGCATTCAAAACGACAATAACATTGGCCAGCGACAGCCTATGACGTCACTACCGGCGCGACCACAGTATAAAAGGGCGCCAGAGAATACAAACATTCTTTTCTTCGTCTTCAGGGACTGTTTTGTTTGAAGCTGTGCATCTCAGGTAAGCTTTGTCTTTCTTACCTAACATTATGGCAAGCACTAGCAAGGCGTTTAAGAAGTGTGCGGATCCGTGTCCTGGTTATTTACCATTATTATTATTTGACACCTGAAGACACATGATCTTTGCGTCATGTGTTTGGGCGAGGAGGACGCACGCAATGTCCTCGAGGGAGCAGTTTGCGTGCACTCCCTCTTTTCGAGGAAGGAGGGGCAGCCATCTGCTCCCCACGGTTCGGGACCTGCCGCTGCTGAGGCGCGGAGGAAACTGAGTTCGTGGGGTTCACAGGTGGACCTGGCTGATAAGTTGGATAAGGGGCTTTCCCTTTCTCGCTCATCGGTCGGGGATGAGAGCGAGCTGCTGGATGACGATGCGATTTCTCTGACATCATCCCAATCCGGCAGCCAGTGCTCTGCTTGGCTCTGGCCAGGAAGAGCAGAAGATGTTGGATGAGGAAGAGGAAGCTGATTCTAAGCCCTCTAAATCCTCCTGCCCTGCGTATGATGAGTTGTTGGAGGTTACAGAACGCGCCACAGCGAGGTTGGACCTGTCGTGGAAGCGGGCTAGGAAGGTGGCGACGCGGGGTCATCTTGATGAGCATTACCTTTCTGATCATAGCCCCCCCAGCTCAAGTGAGCCTTCCATTCCTTCCCGACCTTCATAAGGAGGTCGAGAAGACATGGAATAAGCCATTTTCCTCACGCATTCATAGATTCCAGAATACTAGTTATGCCAATATTGAGGGGATGCGTGAAAACGGCTATGAGAGGATGCCTCCTATAGAAGAGACGCTAGCTAGCTATCTCTCTGTGGGTGAAACATCCTCCCTTAAGGCTCCCTCCTTGCCATCCAGGCCCCTTCAGGATACATCTCGTTTGAATGGCAGGGCATATGCAGCAGCAAGTCAGGCTGTGGCCTCGTTGCACATGATGGCAGTGCTTCAGGCCTATCAGGCTGATCTACTGAAGGACCTGGATAAAGGTCAGGGGCTTTCCCCTGACGAGGTTGCAGAACTGCGCCATACCACGGATTTAGCTCTCCGCGCCACCAAGCAGGCCTCCACTGCTATGGGCAGGTCTATGGGGGCCATGGTGGTGATGGAGAGACATCTGTGGGTAAACCTGGCTGACATCGGGAAGGAAGAGAAGGGCTTTCTCCTCGATGCTCCGGTTTCGCCTTCCGAGCTTTTCGGTACTTCCGTTGAGACGGTGGTCGAGAAGTTCAGGGAGGCAAAGGCGTGTTCTGCTGCCTTTAAAATCTTCATCCCGCGAAGGTCCAGGTTCCAGCCCGAACAACAGAGGGGTCCTGGGGCGTCCTGGTCTGAGGATCGGAGACGGGCACAGAGGGCTAGTATTGCGGCTCGTGCCCCTCCTCCACCTGCGGGTGGCTCAAGGAGATGGCACGAGCGGAAGGGAGGTCGGCAAGATCTGAGGGAGGTGATCCAGATGAGGTGTTCCCAACGCTCTCGTCTGGACCAGAGTAAGGATTGAACATCTACTCACCTCCCTCTAGGGTTTTTACATTTGCCCTAACCTTCCCTCCCTAATTCCCCTGTATTTTCCTTCTGCCCACTTGACTGAGGTTAGGTGGAACCTCCTGCGCTCGCACTGCAGTCTCTCTACTGGACCTATGATGTTCTTGGTTATGTTCTATGATGCATAAAACTGCCTGACTGATGGTCCGGACTTAGTCTTGAGTGTTTTGAGTTTTGAGTGAGGGGTGTTCTGACAGAAACCCTTCCTGAGCGGGCTCTGAGGAGCAGTAGCCCTTCAAGTATTGGACCTGCGGGGTCTAAACGCCACTCTGGTTGCCCTGAGGAGGCTCCCCTCCTTGGGAGGGCTAGCCCATGTGCTCGCCTCAGCCCAAAGGCTGAGGACGCTGGTGCACATTATGTCACATGAGTTGTTTAAACTAATTTCTGTAAGAACGTTTGATCCCCCTCGAAGCCAGGTCTCGTTCCGATACGATACCCTTTTCTGGGTACTCCTCTCCGGATATGGCAGTGCTCCCCTTGCTAAGGCAGGGTCCTTTGAAGCATGCTGTCCTTGCTGGTAAATACCCTGCAGCTGCTGTATGCTCGCCTCGGCTAATGGGGCTCTTCCCCTTTCGAGGCCGAGCTCTTCATCTTGAGCTCCATAGCAACTTCATCGGATAAGTCGGCCGCTTGCTGCTGCCCGATGATTTTAGCCTCATTGATGTGTACGGGGACAATGTTCCCTTCACTGTTGGAGGTTGCCTTCAGCACAACTGCCCTATTCGGGTATTGAAGGTCCTTGGTCTCCTGGAGCTCCATAGAGCAGCAGCTTTAGGTCATCAGGCCTCTTTTTGCCCCTGTAATGTCTCTCCTCATTGGATGAGCATGGCAGTGCTCCTTTCGCTGAAGGTCTTCTGTGAAGCATGCCATTCCTAGTTGGAGCGTGAATACCTCTCTGATGTCAAGAAATGGACCTCCACTCTCCTTGGCTCTGGTTTACCATTCCAGGTTGTAGCCCCTGGTGGGATGCTGGTGGATTAAACCAATATTGCTCCCCTCATGAAGTGAGACCTTAGAACTTCCCTCTAAGTCGGGTATCGAGTTCTCTGCTTCCCAGAGCCTCGCAAGTCTATGGGCTTGAGTTCTGTTAGAAATGGCCTCATTGAACATTTTTAAATGGTGTTCTTCTTAAGTGCTCCCGTTAGCCTCTGGGCGCTTTCTGAAATCCACGTTGTGGTAAGACGCACACTAGCTTTTGCGTCTTTTCTAAAATCCGGCATGGTATGGGTTACAAGCTCAACCTCGTTCCCATTCTCTGAGTTGGCTCAGGCCCCGGTCACCTTGGGCCCCACTCCACTTATGTATACTTGAGCATCTACTACCTAGGACATGTCGATGTAGCTCCTGGGCTAAAGCTCCCCTAGTAACGGTATTTCTAAAATCCATGTTTATGGTAAATGTACACGCTAGCTTCTGTGCACTTTCTAAAATCCACATTGTGGTAAGTGTGCACACTAGGCACCTTGCTCACTTTTCTGAAATCCTATATGGTATGGGTTATGCGTTCAACCTTGTTCCCATTCTCTGAGTTGGTTCTGGCCCCAGTACCAGCTCCCTCACTTTGGGTGGAGCTGGTACTTAGTGCTCGCCTTGGTATTTGGCTTGCACTCCCCTCAGCATGGCAGCATGGGTATACCGTTTCCCATAGCGACCCCTAGAGGATGCAATTCGATGGTCCCTCGAAGGGGAACGTCTCAGGTTACGTTATGTAACCATGGTTCCCTGAGAAGTGAACGAGACACTGCGTCCTCTAGCATCATCGCCATGCTTCGAACGTAGCTTCAGACGAAGAAGCGGATGTTTGTGTTCTACCCGCACCCTTTTATACTGTGGTCGTGACAGTAGTGACGTCATAGGCTGTTGCCAGCCAATGTTATTGTCGTTTTGAATGCAGGCTTCAGACACGGGTCACAAAGAAGGCGTTCCCCATAGCGACCCTAGAGGACGCAGTGTCTCGTTCCCTTCTCAGGGAACCGTGGTTACATACGTAACCTGAGACGTTTTATACTTACACATTCAGTATGATTACAGTAGGCCTACAGTACCAGTACATTGGATGATGGAAATTCGCATACACTAAACTGTAGCACATGTTGTACACCTTCAAACGTGTGACTGTCAAATTTTATTTGTAACCATTTTTTATGTGTACTTCATGTTTGCAGAACTGAGAAATGACTGCCTAAAGATATAGATAGTCTTGTGTCAGGAGACCAGGAAAATTCTATAGTACTGTATACTGTAATGAAATTTTACCAAATGTGCAGAGGATGCTGAATTTCCCTTTTTTTTTTTTTTTACTGTACTGTATTGTGGTGCATACCAAGTTCATATACAATTCTTTGGTATTTGAACTTTTCTAGTGTTTTTTCATCTACTGCAAGATTACTTTACAGTAGTAAAATGAAAATTATTTGTTCCTGAAAGTTCATTGCTGAATTATAATTATCTGTAATTTAATTTGTTGTATACTGTAATAGATATTGAATAATTCCTGAATCCTAATAAGAGTTTTTTGTTAAGTGTTATTGATCTCATGAGTGTTCACTGGGCAGGAAATAGCATACACTTCCAGGCCTCATCTGGGCAAAATATGGCACATATGGCTGAGTTCTGGCAATGGCATTTGGGCCAGATCTGGCCCACACACATCAAACCGGTTTTAGGTTGAGTTCTGGCTTGTTGTGTGTGGGCCAGATCTGGCCCGTGTGTGACAAACCGGCTTTAGGTTGAGTTCTGGCTTGTTGTGTGTGGGCCAGATATGGCCTATACCAGGTGAAATTTAAGTACCGTGAAAGCTATAGAGAGCTTCTTATACTTTCGAATCGCTTTCGCTGTACTTTGATGTCAAACAACGTTTGATCTGTGCAGGGCATACAGCCAAAACCTGGTTATTTTAGGCAATTTAGAAATCCTGGCCAGGACGTGTCCCAGGAAAATTGCACGTCTGGTCACCTTACTTTACCAGCTAGCGGTTCTCAACCTTTTTTGAATACTGGACCTCCATAATATCTCAGGACTCAGTTAGCTTAATGCAATACACTCAGAAAGTTGTTTTTTTTTTGTTTTTGTTTTTTTTAATATAATTATATAATAAACAAAAAGAAAACAGATAGAATACAGAAAGAATAGAGCAAGTTAGTGTTAGAGGTTTTTTTTGCTTTTGTTAATTGTATAATAAATAAAAAGAAAAGGAATAGATATAGAAAAAGAATAGAGAAGCTACACTGCAAAAAATGCTTTTCTTAGATTTTTTTTTTTGTCTTGTTTCCAGCCAAAATATCTAAAAATTCTTAAATCAAGAAGGATTTTCTAGACAAGTAAAAATTGTCTTGTTTTCAGAAAAAAAAACAAGTCAAAATTAAGGGAGTTTTTGCTTGAAATAGCAAAATAATCTGCCAATGGGGTAAGCAAAATAATCTTGTTTTCTGTTTGAAATAAGTGATTTAGGGAAAGGGAAGGGAAGTGGTGTGTGGCCAAGTATGGTGACCCATACTCAGAATTTGTCCTCTGCATTTAACCCATCCAAGTGCACGCACACAGTAGTGAACATACACCCAGAGCAGTAGGCAGCCAATGCTGCGGCGCCCAGGGAGCAGTTTGGGGATTTGGTGCCTTGCTCAAGGGTCTCACCTCAGTCGTGGTATTGAGAGTGGAGAGAGTGCTGGTTATTCACTCCCCCCACCTACAATCCCTGCCGGACCTGAGACTCAAACCCACAACCTTTGGGTTATAAGTCTAACACTCTATCCATTAGGCCATGGCTGCCCCAGTGGATATTTATGGATTTCCGCTATAGGGAAATAAAACCAGTACGTTCATAATTAAGACAATACATTAAAACAACATGGTAAGATACACTAGTTTGCAATAGCAAACAGCAAAACGAGCTGTTTGTGCAGCTAGCTGGAATGACACCGGAAGCCAGACACATTCAATTTACAAATGGCCGCGCCCAGGCAGAAACACCCAGTCTCTTGCTGCTGTGTTTACTGTTTTCAGGAGAGTTTAGTCCCTAAAATCACACAAATATTACATACAACTGTTGTTGACACTTCTCTTACTTGTATTTGACTCACTTTTGTTGTTTATTTACTTTATAGAAATGGTTTAATGTCTTCTAAAAAGTCCGTTAGCATCTCTACCGTTTTCAGACTGGCTAACTCTATAGATTGTGCTCTTATTTATGAAAGTTTGGGCTTTTAATCAAATCTTTGTGTATATGAAAGCTTACAATACAATTGTGCTGCGATTATGAGGTCAATCGCATTATTTAGATCGAAGTAGGCTATTGCGTTTATATGTGGTAAAGTTTAATCGCAATATTGCCAAAATCTCATTATAATTGCATTGTTTTAATTAGGCTATATAGTATAACGCTTCATACTTTTCCGTACCTCCGAGAAGCCATAATAAAATGAAAATTCATAGAATGTAAAGATTCCTGGTTTAAAGTCCAATGAACAATGAAAACTGCCTTTTTGTCCTTATAATGATACTGATTTGTTTCATATTGACCGGACAAAACACATTTAAGAGACATTTTGATTTTTATAGATTTTATTTATTGCATCTTTTAGCTTTATCATTTGAAGAGCCTCTGTTTGCAGATGCACAAGAAGCCCAGGAATGATTAGCTTATCTGTATTTATCAGCGAGGGCTGCAGACAGAGCCGCGAGGAACTTGTCCACGGCCATGTGCACTTCTGCGGTGAAATCAGCGGGGAAATTAACTGCAAAAGTCACGAGGATGTTATGGGACAGAATCTGGAAAATAACCCAAAAAGTAGTAAATGAACAGTTAATACTCTATGAATTAATAATTCACATTCGATTTGACTTTTTTTTTTCTCACTTTTTAATAAGTAAAGTGCTCCATACCATGATTTAGGTGTGTAAACACCTTAAAAATAGGCCTACTCAAATGGATTGAAACGCTGCACAAACAGCATATTAGCAAGTGTCTTACCTTGAAGTTTACAGGGTCTAGGTGAACCTTGGCATGGAGATGACTCAATGAGCTCAGTCCACCAATAAGGTCATCCACGTTGCCAACAGCATCAGTGATGGCTGCCATCACATTTTTTCCGTGTTTCTTCACTTGGGCAGAGCCGAGAGAATAATCAGACCACTGAGGAAAATATATCTTAGTCTGAGGGTAGACAGTAAGCATTCTGCAGGAAGGAGAAAATCTGTTTATTGCGCATAGTTTTGGCAGTTTTGTAGGTGTTTTTGAAGTCCAAAAAAAAAAAGAAAAAAGAGAGAATTTTAATGTAGAGGTCTTACCTTCCCAGAGCTTCTTGGCCTATGGCGTCAGCATTACTAGAGATTTTACCCCAGAAGGCCTTGACCTCAGCTTTATCCTTAGCTGTCAAACTCATTTTCTGATCCTTGTTATTACAAGAGCAGAGTTTTAGGTGTAGAATAAGGAGGTGTTTTAATAACGCGCAGTGCTGCCACACCCAACATCGCATCAGCTCCACCTCTCAGACTTCAGCCAATAATTGCAGACAAATTTGGTCAGATAATTAATTTAGCTGTTTTTTATCATCTATCTAGCTGTCAAAACAGCAATTTAATATATCCTAAAATAATTATCAGAAATACAGTATTCTATCAAATATACTGTATTTTGACAACTCTAACAGTTAAAGTTACATAAATAATGTATTGAATGCCTTGGCTGTTTTTGTCTGAAATAATTAACAACAGATTTGTCTGAACAATTTTTATTCAGCCTACTTTAGGATCATTTGGGGACACCAAATGGCACCTAAAGGGTGGAGCAACTCAA
This sequence comes from Tor tambroides, assembly GCA_021397915.2. Taxonomy (NCBI): domain Eukaryota; kingdom Metazoa; phylum Chordata; class Actinopteri; order Cypriniformes; family Cyprinidae; genus Tor; species Tor tambroides. The sequence goes on along the minus strand of JAFVLL020014554.1, from coordinate 53,984 downwards.
AAAGAACAGGATATCCATGGTTATCACAGTTTATTAAGAACATTTTGAAATGGGAGGAATGTGTCTGAGTGTCCAGATAAAGCCAAAAGAGATGTCACCCGTTCACCCATTAAAAATTTAAATGCGTTTGTTTTAGTTAATTTAACGTTAATATCATATGAAACTGTCAATAGCTAATGTAGGGTTTGGATTTAGATAAATCACAACACAAAGCCTTTATTTGTTTTTTTTGTTTTTTTTCTCGGGGCATGCACAATACACAAGATCCATTCGGGATTTTGATGACTGAATCCATATTTTTTGTGATGTTTGAAAAATATTCCTGCCATAACTTTGCTGTTTCTAATCAAAATGTAGGCTAACATTAATACGATCGGGTCCAGGTATATATCTATGTATACGGCATTCACACTTGTTGAAAAAGTAAAGAGATAATCACAATGGTGGAGTGGTCAGATTCCGAGTGCAATAATATTGTGAGTGTCTGGGGCAAAGTCAACGTCGGCGAACTCGGACCACAGGTTCTGGCAAGGTACTTTGATAGTGCGTCAAAGATGATAACAGGTTATTCATTCAGTGATGCATTTTGAATAGACTTTGGATTTATGTATTTCCATTGTTTCACATGACAGGGTGCTGATTGTAGCCTATATAGGGTGAAGTCAGCTAAAATGGGCTATCAGGTAAAATGGGCCAAATAAGGTTGTAGCATCATATCTCTTTAAATTTTTTACAGAAAATCACAATAACTGATCTTGCACTGTTGCTTCAACACTTGTCCTTCAACACAACATGTAACAATTTTTATTGGTCTGAGTTTAAGGTGGGCAGGGCAGAGTGTTACATGAAGCTTGTCAGAGAAATTGTAAGGTAATTGAGCCTGACATTGAAAATTTCATTAATCACTAATAAGAGTACTAAAGCAATTATAAGTAAGCTTACCAACAAAGCAAAGGTTTGTGAACAATGTTTTGACATGCTCTTTCAAATTAAAAAGTTTAATTTATAAAAGAAACTTATTTTTGTGAAAAAGGTCATTTTAGGTAGAAATGGCTGGTTAAGCTAAAATGGGCCACAATTTTCAGCTAAAATCAGCTGCATACACACAAACACTTTTAGGGTGAAAATAGGTTTACAGGTCTAGATATGTATCATACAAAATCTTAAGTCTTTTTTAAAAATTGCATTGCAGACAGTATGGCGGGAGGACAAGCAAAGAAAGGAAACAGAAACGAGAAGAGAAAGGGAAAGAAACGAAGATGTCAGTAAAATTGGCTTTATACACACACTTTTACACAGAAATTGAGGGTGAAAATAGGTTTATAGGCCTACAGTAGATATGTATCCATACAAAATCTTAACAGTCTTTAAAAAAAATACAAGCGTACGCACATACATGCACACAAAAGACACCATGCACAGAGACACACACCTATACAACATGATCAGTTCATTTTTAATTGCATTGTTTAATTAAATGTTCATTCAACTTTCTATTTAACTAAATAAGTTTATGGTGTTGCTATGGCACACTAAAGACAATAGTGTCAGTTCACTGTTAAAAATAAAATGATTTAAGCTGAAATTACCTGTGTTGTTCTCTTTTATATTGGCCCATTTTAACTGAACAGCTGGCCCATTTTACCTGAATGTTGTGCCATGGCTCAAGAAGGTACCTGCTGATACTCTAACTCTCATAATTTTAAAACTTTTATACTTTTTCACATTTAAAAAATATAAATATATTTAAGAGACCCATGCTAATTTATAAGAATATCATTAGATCTCATGCATAGCTTATTTGGTGGTATTATAAGTCATTTACCAAAACGTGGCCCATTTTAGCTGACTTCACCCTGTCCCTGGACTCAGAGGTATTTCGGTTCCATTGGAGACCTATCCAGTGCAGCTGCAATCCCAAGGTTGCAAACCATGGCAAAACTGTGCTAAATGCGTTGGACAAAGCCATGAAGAACATGGATGGCATCAAAGGCACTTACACTCAGCTCAGCCAGCTGCACTGCGACAAACTCAAGGTTGATCCAGACAACTTCAGGGTACAGTCTACTTTATTTTCCAAGTTTGAACTTATTAATAAGGATAACGCAGCACCTCCGTTATACAGACTGTTGTTACCTAACAAATCAACCCGAGCACGTTTTCTTGATTCACATAGCTGTTGGCCGATTGTCTTACTATTGTCGTTGCGACTGCATTTGGATCTGCGTTCAGCCCCGCTGTTCAGGCCACCTGCAGACAGGCCCGGATTGGCTAATCGGGAGCACCGGGAGGATTCCCGGTGGGCCGGTCTGGTTTTTTCGCCGCTAGGGCCGGTCGCCACTGGGTTGAAATATGGATGCTGTCCTTAGACTGCCTGCACTCACAGCAGCCCCACTCTTTTTATTTATTATTTTCTCACAGCTCATTATTATTTTCACTAGACCATATCAATAACAAATTCTCAATTGATAATTAATCATTCCTTTTGCGTAGCCTTTTTTTTTTTTTTTTTTTTTTTTTAGCCGTTTGAGGAATGCTTTAAGACCAAGCGGAATTCTCTGCTGCTCCCGCTTCACAGAGATCGGGACTCACGCTAACGGCAATAACCTTCACCATCCGCGTTTTGATTTTGCCAAATCAGTTTGGGCAAATGCAAACAACTTATTGATCATGAACCCAACATCCAGCAAGGCAGAAAAACATTCAATCCACCTGAGGAAAGACGTCTTTCATTGTAAGTTAATGCTGTTAAATAGAGGGAAATACAAAACAAACAAAAAAAACTTCTCGCGTAGCCTATTCTAAAGCCCTGTTCACACCAAGCAAGGTAACGATAAAGATTTAGTTCTAAAAATCGTTCTCAGTATTAAAGAATAGCAGCGTCCCACACCCACAACTATAACGATAAAGGCACAGAGAAACGATATCGTTGGAATCAGTTCCAGAACGATTTGTTTCCAGCTGATGAACGATACAAACACTGACAGCCAATCAGAATCCATCCTGCTATAACGTGCTCGAGAATTTAAAGCGGCAGACGCACCTGCGCTTAGAATAAACAGACGATATCGTTCGCTGGTGTGGACTCTAATATCGTTATCTTTATGTAGTTATCTTTATTGTTATCGTGCTTGGTGTGAAAGGGCCTTTAAAACATGGACCTCATTAAAACACCAGAAGCAGCTCACACTCACAAGTTTTCTTTAATTTAAAAAAAAGTGCATAGTATGCATAAATATGCAAAATATGCATTTTCATTCATTCAAAGGCTATATGGTTGCAATAATATTTTAGTTCAAAACTTTAAGTGCCATTGTTTAAAATGCTTTATTGGCTGATGTTTCATAGACCTTCAGTTGTTATGCTTTCAAATTTCATGCCATTTGTAATTTAACAGTATTTTCTTCTCCTAAATTACTTACAAGCACTTGTGACGTCACAATTCTATATTGGTACAATTTACATTTTTTGTATGACATTAAATTTTTTTAGAATAATTGTACATAAATAGGTTAAGCAAAACAATTGTTATTATTTCTGAGAACTTTTAACTGCAGGCAGACATGGCCTACATTATGGTACAGTACAAATATTTGGAGCATCCCTTATTCTGTCCCTTATTTTCTTAAAGAATAAACACTTATTTTCTACAAGAATACACCAATAAAAACTATTTTCTTAAAGAATAAAAGATAAAGAATCACATTTGTCCCTTATTTTCCATTTCTGAAGTTAATTGACAACCCTAATGCTGACGTAATTATCTTTTGACTTCCTTGACAGTGGCGCCTTGCTTAAAAAAAAGGAAAAAATAAAAAAACCCAGTTGTTGGAAATATGCAAGCAAAAAATAGGCTAATGGATAAAAAAAAGGGATAATAGAAAGTGTAAAGGCTGCACCGAAAAGGCCAGTATATATATATATATATATATATATATATATATATATATAAAAACACAACAAAACAAACAAACAAAAAAACAAAGTGGGCCGGTCTAAGGCATGAAACTCCAGGCCTGAAAATGAGTCCCACTCCGGCCCTGCCTGCAGAAGTTCCTGCCGTAGTTGTGGCCGCTCACTCCAGCCGTTATTTCTGAAGTCCTGCTCAAGATCAGTTCAATCATGATGCATGCATTAAATATTTCAAAGTATGGCTACAGTACAGACAATAAATAAAGCACTCAAGGGATGGATTTTGAGTCTTTTATCAAGTCAGTTAGCTAAGGAACGTCACATCAGGAAAAATTTAGATGTTCTTTCATTCCACTTCATGAGCTTCGGAAATAGGCTATAGCCAAACAACAAACCCAAAGAAAAATAAAATGTATATAAATTTTTATATATATGAATGAAGTTTATTTATAAGATATACAGATAAGTATGGACTGGAGTACAAGGCTCAGTATAGGACCATTACTTTTCACCCATGTTACCCTTGGGAGATATCATCAGGATGGTGTTAGCTTTCACTGTTATGCTGATGATAGTCAGCTAGACTATATATTTCTTCGCGGACCGACGAAATGATACCTACCAATCTGCAAACGGATTGCTTAATTGATGTAAAACTGGATGACTAATTTCTTACTGCTAAATTCTGAAAAAAAACAACAACAACAAAACCAGCATGGGGTAAAAGGCACACGGTATTGATACAAATACTTCAGCTAAATGTTTTGTTTAATAATTTCTAAGTTAATACTTGTTCAAAACAATCACTTTAGCAAAGTTTGTACTGTTTTCTGCTTAATTTGAAAAATAAAAAAAATCATTTTTGTTCAAAAAATGAAGAGTTCAGATGCAAAAGCCTCTAAGTGCCTTCTGAAATTTTCATGTAAAATGAGCATTTTTTTATCAGACTCCTATGTTTAGATTCAGTAATTTTAAACTAATGGCAAAGTATAGGTCCTTTTCTATGCAAGTGAAATAACTGAATATAAACAGAGGAGCCTGATAAAAATGCTCATTTTACATGAAAATTTCAGACGGCACTTAGAGGCTTTTGCATCTGAACTCTTCAAATATACTGTCATTAAAATGTTAATATAAAAAATATATTTTAAAATACAGAAACAAAATCATTTTAATAAGTAAAGATTCTGAAAATATTGAAGGACATCCAATAATAATTTAATGTTTACAGTAGTAACAACAAATGATATTTTATTATATGATCTGATTAATGTCATGTTTTTAAATATGATGGTTTCATTCTAAACATGGTGATTATCTCTAATATGGACACCCAACATAATATATGATATTTACCATCTGAATCTAACCATGTCATGTCAACAAATAGAAGTCAGCCATCTATTAATTATCATGTTAATTACTGTCCGCCTTTAGCCCCAACAGCAGGGGCGCTTTTTACCCCAAATACCATACTTTTACATATTCTTTCGTTATTTAAAAACTGTTGCTATTATCTTAAACAAAACAGAAAATCAAGACCTTTGTCTCAAAATATATGCATTAATTTTAGCGATTCTCATTTAAATCTACAGCATTTTAAAAAACATAAAATATTACATCAAGAAAGCACAGAATCAGTTTTGCACTGCTGCGCGCGATCGCGAATGTTTTGCAAAGTGCTACGCCACGTTTTTGTGCCATCTAGTGGTTTAGATGAAAATAATATCAAAGGAGCCTTTTACCCCGGGGCGCCTTTAGCCTAATTATTTAAGCATAATTATTAGTAGCTTTAAATAAAAAAGAAAAAATTAAGTTTACTTGGGAATTCCCAGTAAATTTTAGTGAATCTTTGTAAATGTTACTTAAGTAATGTTTATCACTGTAAAAACAAATTGTGCTGTTAAATAACAGTGATTTAGTTATCAATGCGATTTCGGTCACCAGTGAAAACAAGTTATGTTTAACGGACAAAAATATGAAAGAACAAAAATATATGAATTCAACAAAATGGAAATGTAGAAGAAAAAATTCAAATAGAAATATGTAAAATAAAATTGATATTTGCCTAATTTTGATATAGACTATATATTGCATGTACAAATAAACAACCTTGTCAGCCTAATTGTAAAGCGTATCCAAATCATAATCTCCTTCAAAAACATTTTATGCATTTTTTTTCACTTTGCATTCAGAAGATGATTTGCATTTGCTACAATTTAAAGATGTACTTTTTTACTTTCACTCAAGTATGCTTTTGGCCAGATAGCTACTTGTAAGCTACTTTTAACTGAGTAAAATAATATAGTAGGATAATTTTTGAGTAGCCTACTTTTTACACCCCTGGATCTTCACAATGCAATTTCTACTAGATGTCGCTATATTTTCTGAGTGTTTTACTAGTTTTCACCACTGCTGGTATTAGGAATGTTGGTAATCACTTTTTTTCCATCAAAAATTAAAGAGCTACTGATATTTTCAAGGTTAGGCTGCAGGCTATGAGTAAATAAGGGGAACTTATTAGAACGGAGCATCCATAATGAAATTCGTAAAATAGAAAGATTCCTGCTTTGAACTTTAATGTACAATGCTGAGAGTTTACAAATAGCTGTGTTCTCCCTTTGTGACTGGTATGGTTATGGACAATCCTTAACTGATTTGGTTCATAACGACCGGAAAAACACATAAAAGAGACATTTTGATTGTTATAGATTTTATTAATTGCATCTGATCGTTTAGCTTTATCATTTGAAGTGCCTCTGTTTGAAGATGCACGATAAGCCCCGGAATGATTAGCTTATCTGTATTTATCAGCGAGGGCGGCAGACAGAGCCGCGAGGAATTTGTCCACGGCCACGTGCACTTCTGCGGTGAAGTCAGCGGGGAAATGAATTGCAAGAGTCACGAGGATGTTGTGGGACAGAATCTGGAAAATAACCCAAAAAGTAGTAAATGAACAGTTAATAGACTATGAATTAATAATTCACATTTTATTTCACATCTTGAATTTCTGATTTTGTTTAACACACCATTTAACACATAGCCTATCATTTGGGTGTGTCAGATTAATTTAACACTTTAAATGTAAGTATAAGGATTGAAACACTGCACAAACAGCAAATTACCAAGTAGCCCATCTCACCTTAAAGTTTCCAGGGTCTACGCGGAGCGTGGTGGCATGGAGATCACTCAATGAGCTCAGTCCACCAATAAGATCATCCATTTTGCCCACAGCATCAGTGATGGCTCCCATCACAGTTTCGCCGTGTTTCTTCACTTGGGCTGAGCCGAGAGAAAGATCAGGCCAATGAGCAAAATATATTTTAGTCTGAGGGTAGACAGTAAGCATTCTGCGGGAAGGAGAAGAATCCGTTTATTGCACATAGTTTTGGCAGTTTTGTAGGTGTTTTTGAAGTCAAAAATGTATTTAAATGTAGAGCTCTTACCTTCCCAGAGCTTCTTGGCCTATGGCGTCGGCTTTTTTGGAGATTTTGCCCCAGAAGGCCTTGACCACAGCTTTATCCTTAGCTGTCAAACTCATTTTCCGATCCTTGTTATTACAAGAGCAGAGGTTTAAGTGTAGAATAAGGGGGTCTTTTTATAACGCGCAATTCTGCCACACCCAACATCGCATCAGCTCCACCTCTCAGACTTCAGCCAACATTTGGGCTTCGGGTGATTTGTGTCAATTAATTTCAACATTCATTATTTTAGCAAAAATATTGAGTGGTTATATTTATTTTATTTTTCATATTTAGGCCTATTCAATTTATTTGTTTTAAATGTATAAATATGTAATAACATTAAAGTGTTTTTTTTTTTGTTTTTTTTTACATAGGAAAACGTAAATAATTTATTGGCTGTTGTTGTATCAGCTGTTTTTATTCTTTTCTTTTTTTCTTTTGTCTGAAAAATAATATTGTCCTTGTTTGTTTGTTTGTTTGTTTTGTTTTGTTTTAATTATACCACTAAGATGCAATTTATATTCAGTAGACTGTCGTTGTATGAGATGCTTTGGGGTCATTTGGGGACACCACATGGCACCTAAAGGGTGGGGCAAACCAAAAAGAACAGGACATCCACGGTTATCAAAGTTTAACAAATTAAGAACATTTTAAAACGGGAGGAGCGGGTCTGAAGGTCCAGATAAAGCAAAAATAGCTGGCACTCGTTCAAATTAAAATCTTTAATTAGCTATTCGATGTGTTCGTTTTGGATAATTTGACGTTAAATTCATATACCACACCTGAGCTTTTCACCTATAGGCCTACTGTTGCCACTGATTAATTTGTCCAAATATTACTTCGAATAGCCTACTTTGACTATTTGTCATTCATTTTGTTAATATGACTTTCATCAGCCTAGTGTTTTTTAGTGTAAAGTACTAGGGTATTACAGGGTTTGACTAATTTTTTTATTTTTTTAATTTAGACAAATCATAACACAAAGCCTTGATTAGACATGCACAATAGACCCAAATACACGCATTCGTGATTTTGTTGATAGAAAACTTATTGTGTGATGTTTAAAAAATAGGCCCATTTCTGACAAAGCTACTTTGCAGTTTCTAATCAAAATGTAACATGAATTAGGATCGGATCCAATTACCACACATAGCCAATCAGTCTCAGAGCCTGATATGGGGCGGAGAGTGCGAGTATAAATAAAAACTCCGCGCGCATCTATCTATGTTCAGCATTCACTCTTTTTGAAAAAGTAAAGAGATAATCACAATGGTGGAGTGGTCAGATTCCGAGCGCAATACTATTGTGAGTGTCTGGAGCAAAATCAACGTCGGTGAAATCGGACCCCAGGCTCTGGGAAGGTAATTTGATAGTGTCAATGATGATATACATAATAACAAGTTGTTCATTCAGTGATGCATAGACTTTGGATTTATGCATTTCCGTTGTTTCACATGACAGGGTGCTGATTGTATATCCCTGGACTCAGAGGTATTTCGGTTCCTTTGGAGACCTATCCAGTGCGGCTGCAATCCTGGGTAATCCCAAGGTGGCAAACCATGGCAAAACTGTGCTAAATGCGTTGGACAAAGCCGTGAAGAACATGGATGGCATCAAAGGCACTTACTCTCAGCTCAGCCAGCTGCACTGCGAAAAACTCAACGTTGATCCAGACAACTTCAGGGTAAAGTCAACTTCTTTATTTTCCAAGTTTCATATCGCAGCACCTCCGTTATACAGACTGTTGTTACCTAACAAATGCACGGTTTCTTGATTCACACAGCTGTTGGCCGATTGTCTTACCATCGTCGTTGCGACTGCATTTGGATCCGCGTTCAGCCCCGCTGTTCAGGCCACCTGGCAGAAATTCCTGTCCGTAGTTGTGGCCGCTCTCTCCAGCCGTTACTTCTAGATCCCTGCCTCAATTTAATCATGATCCAATGCATTAAATTAAAAAAATATATATAAATAAAGCATTCAGTCAAGGAGTGGATTTTGAGTCTTTTCATTTCTCAAGTGAATGAGCTAGACTTCAGTATATGGCAAAAATGATGTTTTCATTGGTTAATGAGCATATCTGTTGCCGTCATGTTCGGCATTATCAGTGGTTATGGAGTAATATTTTATTACACTCAAAATTAGCCTACTATTAAAAATTATCTTATTAGACCTCAGTTTCATATGCAGACTTACAGAGGGGAACCTATAGTCTCTGACAGGCAGATGGTTCTGACATGGGTACAGAATGGGATGCCTCTGGTCCCGCTCCAGTTCTATGCAAGGTGGGCCATGTATGCAGATATACAGTGGTGTGAAACAGTTTTTGCCCCCTCCCTGTTGTTTTTTTTTTTTTTTCATATTTGTCACACTTGAATGATTCACATCATCAAACAAATTTTAATATTACACAAAGATAACCTGAGTAAATACAAAATGCAGTTTTGAAATAATTTCATTTATTAAGGGAAAAAAACTGTCCAAACTTGCCTGGCACTGCATGAAAAAGTAATTGCCCACTAAATCTAATAACTGGTTGTGCCACCCTTTGCAGCAACAACTGCAATCAAGCGTTTGCGATAACTGGTAATGAGTCTTTCACATCGTTGTGGAGGAATTTTGGCCCACTCTTCTTTGCAGAATTGTTTTAATTCAGCCACATTGGAGGGTTTGAGCATGAACGGACTGTTTAAGGTGACGCCACAGTATCTCAATCAGATTTAAGTCTGGACTTTGTTGGCCATTCCAAAACCTTAATTTAGTTTTTTTTTTAGCCATTCAGAGGTGGACTTGCTGGTGTGTTTGGGATCATTGTCCTGCTGCATAACCCAAGTGCGCTTGAGCTTGAGGTCACAAACTGACGGCCGGACATTCTCCTTCAGGATTTTCTGATAGAGTGCAGAATTCATGGTTCCATCAGTTATGGCAAGTCGTCCAGGTCCTGAAGCTGCAAAGTAGCCTCAGACCATCACACCACCACCACCATGTTTAACTGTTGGTATGATGTTCTTTTTATGAAATGCTGTGTTGGTTTTACGCCATGCGGATGCAACAGGACACGCACCTTCCAGAAAGTTCAACTTTTGTCTCATCAGTCCACAGAATATTTGCCCAAAAGTCTTGGGGATAATCAAGATATTTTTTGGCAAATGTGAGACGAGCCTTTGGGTTCTTTTTGGTCAGCAGTGCCCAGTCACTTTCTCATTGCTGAATCATGAACACTGACCTTAATTGAGGCAAGTGAGGTCTGCAGTTCTTTAGATGTTGTTCCGGGTTCTTTTATGACCTCCTGGATGAGTCGTCGTTGCGCTCTTGGAGTAATTTTGGTAGGCCAGCCACTCCTGGGACGGTTCACCACTGTTTCAGGTTTTCTCCAATTGTAGATAATGGCTCTGACCATGGTTCGCTGGAGTCCCAAAGCCTTAGAAATAGCTTTGTTAGAATGGACAGTAAGACATTGCTAGATGGTGCTGCAATAGAGTGGTGTATAGTCCGATCCAGTCAGTTCCCTCAATAAAAACCCTATAGGATGTGTCTACTGGCTTTTGGATTGCTGCAGAAAATGCTCTTGTGGCCAACCTGAAGTGTATGATTCCTACAATCTTCACAAATGAACAACTTTTATTTATAGGCAGAGCATGTGTAAGGCTGGGGAAGGCTTAGCCTTGGGCAGAAATGCCACTAAATTGGACAAAAATGCCCTGCACAAACAAATTAAATTTATTATGTCTCTTGCTAACAAAGTGAATATAAATAGACAGTGTCCACTGCAGCATTAAATTAAGATCTGCTCATGTTGCACCATATTTCATTTTAGGCGTTTTTACGATGTTGCGCATTTTAACCAATCACACACAATTCTGTTGAGCTTAGGAATGAAATGGCCAATCAGAGGGGCCAATCAAAGGCGTTCAGATGAGTCATTGATGAAACTCATCAGTTTTGTTGAGTGCGCGCGCGTTCGCTGACTGAATTCTGGACTCTTGCGAATTCTCTCATCATAAACAACAAAAGTAAAGATGTACATACAATGTAAATAGATTAATTCATTGTATAAAACTTAAGTGATTAATGATTTAATAAAAATCAAAACTGAATATGGGACTATACGATGCTGTTCTGCATCAGAACATCTTTTAAACCGTCCAGACTTGGTATACTTGGCATTGACAGCTGCTGGACTTGAACAGTTTTGACTGTGCAAAGTTCTGCATTATGTTCTAAAATGTGTACTTCGTGAAATACGTGCTGTAGTTCTGTCTGAAGATAAAGCACAAGACAAAGGTAAGCGCATTATTGTTGTTAATTGTTATTATTATTATTTTATTTTTGCTGTCAGATTATCATACAGTATGTATCAATGAATAACACGTTTTTGGCTGTCGTGGATGTGTGCATGAACGAGAGTAATGCCAGCTAATTTACTTTGCTTTCTGATCACTTTATTGTGCACTTTTTGCACAAAAATTAGCTTATTCTTACTCTGGACATTGAAAATGATGCATGTGTTTTTCCGAGGGTTAAGGCATTTCTTGATTGCCACTTTGAAAAGATTTCTGGACAGTTTAAGCATATTTTCTGTCTCCCTTTAACGCATTTGCCCTGTTTTTATCCATTTTCCTGTGAAACTGATTTATATTTATTTTATTTTGTCATCATTATTTTATTTTAAGGAGATAAAATGGCCCTTATCAACCTTGATTGACATGGCAATAAGATTCTATCACATAATTTTGGCAGTTAAAATTTTGGGCTGGTTTTTGTTGAAGTGGGCGGGTTTTGGTGAGCTTTTGGGCTGGAAATCCTCAACCTGATCTGGCAACACTGGCAACAACCCCCATTGCCACAATCCTCCCCTGCAGAGTAGGACTGTCAGACGGCTGAGGGGGCCCCCCCTGCGATCTCAACCTACAGTCTAAAAAGACGCTCAGGACAGTTGACGGGCCACTGCTGCGCGTCGTAATGAAAGCTTATCATTTGCACGTGTTTTTAAGCCTTGCCAATTTAAACATTCAAAAGAGTTTAAAGCATTCAAACACAAGATGCGGAAAAGCTGAACTGAGTACTCGCGCGCCGTGCTCGGTGCGCACGCAGAGAGCCTCGTCTCACAGACAGCAACACCGAACTGATTTTTAATTATTATTTTTTTACTAGTGGGTAAAGGACACTAATTTAAAAAAAAAAAATTAAGCATTGCTTGGTAATTGATCAACAAAGTATTGATAGTTGCGTAAATATTGTCATACTAACAGTTGTCTGAATTTCAATCCATTACATACCTTTCTTTCAAAGTTATCTGACATTATCAAGATGAATTTGTTCTGACAGTTTAACTCTGAGTTCTTGTCATATTTTATTACCATTTTCTAAACTATAGCAAATAAACTGATAATATGAGAAATGTTGAAGGGTGTCTGAATAAATGACTGTATATTCAATTTTTACAGTGAAGACCATGCAGTGCTATTTTACTTGATTATTCGGTTCTGTACCTGGACACCTACAAACTTGAAAAAACTTAAACATTGTGTAAATAGTACAAATAAATGAATAGTACGAACATACAAATCAAACAATTTCAAACAGGGCCCACTGGTACAACCTGCACCGGGGCCCCGCAAACCCCAGCTAGGGCCCTGCACACACACACACACACACACACAATATCCTGCTCGCACTTGCCCATTTAATGGCAGAGAATGCTCTCTTTTTTTCTTTTCTTTTTGAAGCGGATGCAAATATGTCGTAAAATAACTGTATTCCAAGCGTTCTGAGGGTATATGGGTTTGGTGAGAAACAACCGAAATGGCAAGTTTTTACTTTTCTGAAAATCTGGCATTGTGAGAGTGGGCAGCAGCTCACGCCGCGCACTAGCGCATATTTTGAGATACCAATTATAATCAATTTTAATAAAATACAAGACTACATTATAAAACTCAGGAGAGTATGTATTTTAATATGGCAGCGGCTATTTGCACTAAGTGCAAATAGCATATTTTTTTAGCGATAGATACTATTTACACTAAGTGCAAATAGGTATAGATTCTATTTACACTATGTTAAAATAGCAAGATTTTCTGCTACTTATTGCAAATAGTGGCAATTATCTGCACATCAGTATCGTAGTACATTATAAAACAGTATGCAATAATAACGTATTGAGTGTAAATTATAGTTTTAATTCAAATTATTAAATGGATGCCACCTTATTGGGACAATAAGCCCTCCCTACACCTACCCTAACCCTACCCGATACTTTTATTTTCAACTTTTTGATTATTTCCTTCATTTTTATTGAAAATAAATGCCTTTCTGATGCGACAAGAGATTTGAAAAAGGAGAAAAAAGTTTGGCAAAAGGCAGACTCAAACTCGGGTCGATCGCACCACAAAGCATGCGCCTTATCATTTATACCACTGGCACTTATGCTAAAGTAACGTCTTTTTTTAGAGTTGACTAACCTAATCACACGTTAGTGGGCGGAGTTAGTGTAAATAGCTTTTTCCAACAAGGCGGGCTAACTTGCACTTAGTGTAAATAGACACTCCGTTGTTTACGTTCGGTATTTAGAACACAAGTCACTGAAGGATAATAAACTCCCGTCCTCATTCAATAAATGAAGCCAATCAAGAATACATAGAGATATAGCCTAAATCTAAATATAATAAATCTGTTGTTCTATGGGGTTCTGTGTGGAATGAAGGTGTGATTATATAATAATTTCCAATACAGTAAAACCTGTTGGTGTCTTTTTTTTCTTTCTTTTTTTATCTGTGCTTCTCATCCACTCTGCACCTAGTAGGTAGTGCAGCTTCACACTGATTTAAAGGCAGGGTACGCGATTTCTGGAAGCCAATGTTGATATTTGAAATCACCAAAACAAACACGCCCCTATACCCGAGTAGCCCCAGAGTGCACCCTGGATGATGGGGCGGGGCGACACATTAAGGTGGGGCGACACGTGTTGCTCCGCCCACCCCCATTTTCATTGGTTTATAAAACAGCAGAGCTTATTGGTGTAGACCTTTATGCGCATGAGCATTCTTTTATATATGTTTTTATGAATGATCTACGCTGTTTGGCTGTACTACAGAAATATTAAGTGCTAACAACAGCGATTTTAGTTAGAATCAATTAGCAAATGTTTTTTTTTTTTAACTTATGACGAATTAGTTAGATTAAGTTCCTATCAAACGCTTGGTGGCGGCATCTCCGAGTACTTCGGGCAGAACAGAGCTGTGTAATATGTGTGGCTCACAAATTAAGTCTGGGGAACAAATTCTTAATTTGTGGCCATGATATAGGCTAGTCCTACCTATGCTATAAATAGCCTCACCTATGAGAAATATTAATTATGTTTCTGTGTGATGAACGTAAATATATTTAGTGGTCCTCAATCCCAACAGGTGGGTTGCTCGTTAAATGAAGTCAGATATTATTGCAACTTTCACAGTACACGAAGCAGACATACTTAAACATTGAGCAGTTTTAGCTGGGCAATGTTGATAAAAATGATCCACTGTTTGAGATTTATCTGTTTTGTATCATGTATATTTATATGTAGCCATATTCTTTATTTTAGGATAGGTGGATAAGCAAAAACTTGGGATATGATGGTAATTCACTGTAGTTCAGTATAGGACAAACCCACAAATGGTTTTATTTTAAAGAAGAACTGCGGTGGCAAATAAGACAATAATACCAAATAGCCCACCAGCATGAACTGGGGTTTTATGTGTGGATAATGGGAATAAAACCTTGCTGAATTTTTTTTTTATTTTATTTTTTTATTTTTGCATATAGGCCTATTTTAAATGTTTTTGTTTACTAAAACAGCTGTTATTAAATCTGACCTACAGCAAATATTATTATTAATGTGCTTTAGTGCGTATTTAAGCAATAAATGTTAATTTTCTCTGCAACATTTTTATTTATACTTTTATAGACTATATGCACAAATTAAATTACTGGTTTTGTGGCTCAGTCCTTTAAAAAGAATCAGGAATCACTGTACTATATTGATTTTAGATTTTTAGTAGTTATTATAGTCTTTAATAAATAAAAAATATTAATCACAGAGAAGGTCTCTTTTACTCATTAAAAGTGCTCACGTACCTATTGCACAGATTTACAGCTCTGAGTGATTTACTATTCGATAGTTATGGTCTATATGGCTACAATGATCGAGTGTTAATAACTGA
Organism: Tor tambroides; assembly: GCA_021397915.2. Taxonomy (NCBI): domain Eukaryota; kingdom Metazoa; phylum Chordata; class Actinopteri; order Cypriniformes; family Cyprinidae; genus Tor; species Tor tambroides. Next base: position 38,410 of record JAFVLL020014554.1, on the reverse strand, counting down.
ATCTTCATCCCGTACACAGATTAGAACACGCAATGAGGGGGTGGATACAGAAATAATTGGATTTTTAATATCTGATGTCGTGGACACTTATTTACTATAGAAACCTTTAAAAACTGTAAGAGTATCAATATAGGCTCAACTATTTTATTAAGATATAAACAAGGAAACACTGAGCTTGCCATGAAAACATTTTATTAGCACTTTATAACCTACAAGTTTTTGCGCTTTTCTGAACAAGCGAAAAATTTTCTCGTTTTTCTACTATCAATATTAATTCAAAAAACGAATGATCAGATGATACACAGACCGTTTTTAATAGAGTAATTGATTGATTCAATGAATTTGATTGTTAAAAAGACTACAAATTCAGGTTTTCGTCACGTGTCAACTCCGTCAGATCTCACCTCCGTCAGAGGAATATTTTGATAACATAATATTTTATATTTGTTGTGGAATTGTTGGTTACATGTGAAAGTGTAATCTATCTGCTAACATGAGAATGTGTTTTGATATGTTAAAAACATCTTGAATGCTGTTATAAAGTTGAAATTATATTACATGGTCCAAGGTAAAAAAGCACATTTTTAAAAAAGAGAAAAGTTGGGAGGTTGTATCAAAGCATATTCAGTAGCTTAGTACATATAAGATACATAAATGTACTTTCATTTGTCTGAGTACGAGGTTTTATTTTTTTCAATTTTGCACCCTGCTTTGTCCCACTTCTCAAGAATGACTGAAATACGATAGGGATTAATGCGGAACCTTTGCTTCTAGTCATTTGTACTTCTACGGCGCACATGGTGTAACACCAAACACTGACCTGCTGTAATGTTGTATGTTGCAGTAAGATGACACTTATGTGGCTTTCACTGCTAAACTTCACTGTTAGATTAGTTACACATATTCACATGGCGCCAGAAGGTGACTGATGGATAAAATATTTTGATTTACTATCTTGTGACTGATACCGCTAACTTTAACTGGTTTGCGTTAATGTTGTGGTTTTGGCTAGCGAGCAGGCTAACAGAGTTTGTCATGCTGCTATTATCTCACAGATTCGTTTAGTTCAATTCTTTTATTTCTTTCCATGTTATTTGAGATGCAGTTGAACAAATGCACCAGATGTCTTACACTAATTCAGTTAAATTCTCATGCAGTGCAACCCTTTAGGTGTCCACACCTGTCCAAACCTGTAATGTAAATACTACATTGCACGTTTTTAGCTCCAGCTGCGAACTAAATTCGCTTGATATTATATATACTTAAGAAAACGCATCAGGATGTACAAACAGTGGTCTGTAGATTTAAATGCAGATGTGAAGCTGATGTGGAAACAGTCTGAATCCAGCCTGCAGCCAAATGGAGAAAAGACAAGCCCCATAAGTGTTATACTAGTTAGCTCTGGCAGCAGAGGAAATAAACTGCTCTTCCGATACCCGTTTCAGAGGGTATATGAAAACACTTCATCAGCAACATGTAAGTGTTCCTGCTTCCTCTTCTGTATGTAATTCTAGCCTCTGTACTGGAGACTGTAGCTGATATTATGTCTGTATATTTGAGTATCAACCAGACACGGTCACACTGTCATGACACTTTGCAAAGAGACAGTTTTGTATTTACATTGTCAGTCATACTACTTTACACATGCAATATACACAAAGAATCGTCCTTTTCAAGCTGTGTATTTTCTTTCATCAAAGCAAAACAGCGGAGTCCGTATGCGTTGAATACTTCGGGTGACTCTATAGAGGACCAGGACGGTGATTCAAGGTATTATGCAAAGACAAGAATTAAGGGTTGATTTTTCCTTTTGTAAGTTCCTTTAGAAATATGCATGTTGTTGTTGTAAATGATACTGTGTTTTCTTTGCATTCTGTTGTCATCAGCATTTTCTGCATGCAGTAATCCCTGGTGGCATGTTAAGCGATCGCCAGTGTCACCATTAGTTCTTTATGTCCTTTGTTGTGCCATATGTTTTTGTTGGATGATTTTAGATTGTTGTCTGGATATTATACTGGGTCATTAGTGAGTGCTCAAAGGAATAGCTCAACCACAAATGTAAATGTACTCACCCTCAGGCCATCCAAGATGAGTTTGTTTCTTCATCAGAACATTTAGCATTACATTACTTGTAATCATGGTAATCCTCAGCAAGTGAATGGGTGCCGTCAGTATGAGAGTCCAAACAGCTGACAAAAACATCACAATAATCCACGCGATTCCAGTCCCTCAATTAATGTCTTGTGAAGTGAAAAGCTGTTTTTGTAATAAGCAAATTCATCATTAAGGTGTTTTAACTTTAAACCATTGCTTCCAAACCATTGATTCATAATACTTCTTTCTCTGTAAAAAAAATTAATAAAAATCTCTTTTGAATCAGGAGAGAAATATGCACAAATGGAACACCATTTACAAGCAAAAACAGATCTAAACAAATGTTTTGGTGGATTTTGATGTGAGAGGACAACATGGGAATGTACTTTTTTTGCTGGAGGATGGTTTAAAGTTAAAATGCCTTAATGATGGATTTGCAAAGTGAAAAACTGCATGTTTGTAATAAACAAGACATTGACTGATGGACTGGAGTCATGTTGATTATTGTGATGTTTTTAACAGCTGTATGGACTCTCATTCTGACGGCACCCATCCACTGCAGAGGATCCATTGGTGAGCAATTGATGTAAAACTAAATTTTTCCAAATCTGATCCAATGAAGATACAAACCATCTACATCTTGGATAGTACTGGATGAGTGCATTTTCAGCAAATTTTCATTTTTGGGTGAACTATACCTTTAAGAAACACAATATACGTATGGCCTGATCCAGAAGAGAAATTAGTTAAAAGTAGATTACAATTCAAAATTTAAAATGCAAAAAAAAAAAAAAAAAGTTGTCACAATATAATGTTGACGCCACATTTAAATATATAAAAAGAAAACAAACTTGCTGTCCTGGTTGACCAGTCTTGGTTTGTTTTTGTCACCCTTATGTCATGCATCCTGCCAAGTTGTCAGCTGCATTTTTCCATTTTGTTTGTTCGTTTTTTTTTTTTCTTCTTCTTTCTTTATGGCCCTATTCCCATTTCAGAGAACAAACTCCACTAACTGATGAACAGTTGGTTGCAGGGTAAGATTGAACCACAATTCTGAACCACCTCTCCTTTCTCCAGAGCACCCCACCTTTGTTCACCTTTTGTCCCTGATAATTTGTCTGGCATATATGTATATTTTTAGTTCACACATGTATGCATTCAATGGCAAATGGAATCTGGGGAAATTGTTACTAATTGTGTGTTAATTATTATTTATGTAATCTAAGCTCATAGTATCACCTTCAATCTTGGGTTACAGCAATGAATTTGAAAAAAATTGCAATGTTATAATTTTGTTAAATTCTTTGAAATACATTATTCCATAATAATGAATCACGTGGGTTAATCTTGCAATCTAGAAATGTCATTCAGTCAGTAGCTGAATAGGTGATGGACCTGCATTAATGAAATATTCATAAACTCAGTACACTTAAAGACCTGTTTTCCTTTCATTTTTCTTCCTCACAAAATAATTTCACCTCTGAAAGCGATTAAATATTTAAATCAGACCACTGACTTTTGTACCATGGGCCTTCTTGGGGTTTAATTCTCTCTAAGAAGCCTTGTCTGAATAGATGAACTATATACAGGGCAGATTCATCTCTCTGCCAGACTGATCCAGTCACAAAACATTCTCACCCTTTAGAGGTTATTGGTTTATTTAGATCAGGAAAAAAAAAACATCCAGATCACCAAATCATTTGTCCAATCATCCTTCCCTTGTGAATCCCCTAGAAATATGGGTTAGAGTGTGTAATTCTCAGTGCTGAGTAGATTAGAGCTTGAAAGCCAATCAGACCCTCCACTATAATGCACTGATTTTAGTTTCACTTGGTCTGTAATCACTCTCCTTTATTCCTATTTTTATTCCTTTCCCTTAAAAGGTTTTCTGATATTATTCTCGCTACCATCTTGGCCACCAAGTCTGATATGTGCGGCAAGAAGTTTGAACTAAAAATAGACAATGTGCGCTTCGTCGGACATCCAACCTTACTGCAGCCTCCACATACTATTCAGGTGAGACAAGCTAAATTTCTGTATGAAAGATGTCAGGCCAGTTAAAAGACAAATGATAAGACATATGATTTTCCCAACAGACATATGATATCATTCAAAAGTTTGGGGTCTGTAAGATTTTGTAGTGTTTTTGAAAAACTGCATTTATTTGATAAAAAATACAGTAATATTGTGGAATAATATTACAATTTGAAATGACTCTTTTCTATAGTATTATATTTTAAAATGCCATTTATTGCTTTGTCAGTGAAGCTGAAATTTCAGCACCATTACTCCAGTCTTCAGTGTCACATGATCCTTCAGAAATCATTCTAAAATGCTGATTTGCTGCTCAAGAAACATTTCTTGTTATTATCGATGTTGAAAACAGTTGTGCTGCTAATATTTCTGTGGGAACCAAAATAGAAAGTTCTAAAGAAGAGGATTTATTTGAAAAATAATGTTTTGTAACATTATAATTGTCTTTACTGGCACTTTTGCGCAATGTAGTACATCCTTGCTAATAAAAGTATTAATTATTTCTTCTTCAAAAAAAATTTAAAAAATAAATAAAACATACAAACTGCAAACTTTTGAATGCTATATTGCTGGTAGGCCATAGTCTGGGAGTGAAGGAAATGATTTTGAACTGTGCAGTTTGGTAACCATTTATTCTTCACATAAACATCTCATGTTTAAGTCATCAGGAGGCTATGTGTGATGTATGACTATATTGCCAATGCACTGGTGACTACCATGAACACAGGCTAAGAGCTCCACCTTCTGTTTGAGAGAAAATATGTTAAGTCCACTGTAGAAAGAAATGCTCCTCCGGCAAACAAACACTTTGCATTTGTTGAACAGACAATTGAACATGATTTATCAGCTAAATTCAGTATTGATTCAGACGATTAAAATATCACTTTGTCTGTTATGTTTGCTGCATCATAAAATGCATCATGTACTAAGATGCACAGTGAAGGTATAATCTACATACACATATTTAATAGTTCACGTTTATTTCTCAAATGTAAGAAATACTATGTAGATTCTTAAGAGACTGTACTTTTTATAATTTCTACAATACTCTTTATGCAACATTCAGTTAACTTACTGTTACAACATAAAAGAAAGCAAAACATTATTTATCATTGCTCTATCATTAAAAGTGTCTCCTTGAAATACATGCTTAATAATAAAATGAGCTTAATCTAATTTATTAATGATGTTCCTTCGCCAGGTCTCCAAAACTGACCCCTCCCCCAAAAGAGAACTGCCCACCATGATCCTATTCAGTGTCGTTTTTGCATTAAGGGTAAGAAAACAGTACATTTAAACTCTTAATGAACATCTATTAATGTATATGTGAAAGTTTATAAATTAATATACTATAATGAATTCAAGTGAAAACTATTTGAGATACAGTGGCCAACAAAAATATTGATACACTTAAAAATGTGTGACTATCATGACATTAGATATAGAAATATAAAAAACCAAGTGCAATTTATTATAAAGAAAGAGCACAAGCACAAATTTCCTGCAAAACATACAAGTTTGTTATGCAGTAAGTCATATAGTATAAAACAACAGTATTTTGTTCTGAATTAAGGTGCAAAATGTACAGTATCTGAAGACTTTCATCAATTAGTTTCCTCATGGTTTGTCTGATTGCTCAGGATTTGTTATATATTGCAATAAAATATATACATTTTAATGTATAAATTGACTTCACTGTCAGTTTAAAAGTTTGTCAATTAATAAACTATCATGAATTGAAGTGAATCACTATTTAAGATACAGTGGCCAACAAAAATATTAAGATAAACTTAAAATGTGTGACTATCATAACATTAAATATATCAAATATCTAACCAAATGCATTGTATTTTAAAGAAAAAATGCAATCACACATTTCAAGCAAAACATACATGTTTGCTATGCAGTATAAAACAATAGTACTTTGTTCTAAATTAATATGCTCTCATGAATTCAAGTGAAAAATATTTTGCACATCACTATTTGAGATACAGTGGCCAACAAAAATATTAAGATGCAGAATGTACAGTATCTGTAGACTTTGAGAAAATTGATCATGGTTTGATATTTCTTATATATTGCAATAAAATGTATACAGTTAGAATTTTGACCTCATTGCGTAAATACTTTGTGGAGGCACTGTAAAGTGAATCAGCTGTTTGTGAAGCTGTCTGAGGTCAAGAGTTTAGTTTTGGCTTCTCAGAAAGGGTGTGGATTGTGATAAGCCTCCAGTGTGCTGTCTATCAGACGGACTGACAGGGAGGAGGAACTCTGTTCTCTGCACAATCAGACTGCACACGATCGGACCCACCCGTGTGCTACCATGACTTGACACGGCAGAGTGCTGAGTCAAAGCTCCAGCTGCAGAAAACACAAACTCATGCTCCTATCAGTTCTCCAGCATACCCACTCCCTTTCTCGCTACTCCCCCTCTGTCACTATTCCCACCATTAATCTGCAAATTTACCGTATGTGCACATTTGATTCAAGAGAATATTCAATAAAATATTAGGTTGTTAGTGGGTTGTACTTTATGTCCCCTCTAAAATATATACATATATATATATATATATATATATATAATGGGTAACACTTAAAGCCTTTAAGTTTTATAATGCATTGTACAATCTCATGAATAATTGTAACCACAGTTAATACATTATAACACTTATAAATTCATAATTACTGTATGCATTTTAAATTCGGTTATAATTATTTACAAGATATAATGTATTACAACACACATTATGAACAATTATACCCTTTAATGAGCCTTTAAAATGCATTAAACATAAAGGCTCTAAGAGCTACCAATTTTTTTTTTTTTTTATCTTTGTTTTAATACAGAAATTGTTTATCGTGGAATGGAAGGGGCGTATTCAAGTCATGAGTTATTGCATTTTTAATTTTGAAATAAATTAATAGGCATGGACAAAAAGTAGCATGACTTCCATTACCCAGTCTTCAAATACTTACAAAATATCAGTGTTTTCATATAAATGTATGTCATGTATTTGGTGGACTGTTCAGTAACTTGTGGAATAATGTGTGTAACCCTGAAAGGCACTTTTAACTGAATACCTTATTATGTAATTAGATTATAATTCTACAATAAGATTATAATAGATTATACTCTTATTTGATTATATGCACTTCAGATTATAATAGCTCTTTGATATGTTTAATAAAGATTTATTTTTGTTAATAATCGTGTAACTGTGGTGCTTTGCACATGCACGATGGCTCCATATCTGAAAAGGAAAACACCTCTGGCTGTGTGAAAGGCGTTGTGAAGCAAAAAAAAAAACAAACAAAAAAACTACATTTTATTTCATTGTCAGTGACAAAGAACTGTGTCCATGAACGGGAACATCATTTTAAATGTACGGTAAAATACAAGCTCATTGCTTAATGTACTATTTGTATTCATGTTGGTTTCATATGCTTTGGAAAAAAAATTTCTTTTTAAATATTTTTGGGGGGATTTTATGCCTTTTATTATTAGATAGGACAGTGGAGTGCAGACAGGAAAGTATTGGGTGGAGAGAGGGGGGTGGGATCGGCAAAGGACCTAGAGCCAGGAATCCAACTCGGGTCGCCGTGAGCACAGTTTGTGCTATATGTCGGCACACTAAGCACTAGGCTATCGGCGCTGACAGCATAAACATTTTGAACATAAATTTAAATTTAATGACTCACACCTTGAATACATATGTATATATGAATGTTGAACCACATGATTTAGATTTGGCCAAAACTGTTTGAAATATTGAATATTCAGTTTTACTTACTCTGTATATACTCTATATATTTATTTATTTATTTATTTATCTCTAAGAAATAATAATAGAGGTTTATGCTAAACTACCCAATGGTTCCTTTTCTCAGTGTTTTAAAGAGTCTATTTTCATGATTTTTGGACAGTTTGACATTTTTTACTTTGTCTCCCAAAAAATTTAAAAATGAATTTAAATACAAATTAAAAACATGTTCATCACAGAAGAGGTATATTAGTCACTGTATGCATTAATTATTGCATTTTTAATGTTGTGTAATGAATTAATAGTTAAGAGCAATAAATGAGCATCATGTCACTGACCCATCCATCAACTGAACAATAACTTTTTAATCTTTCATCTCGATTTTCTGCCTCCTACAGGCCAATGCAGATGCCTCGGTCATCAACTGTATGCATAACTTGTCTCGTCGCATTGCCATCGCCCTGCAGCACGAGGAGCGCAGGTGCCAGTACCTCACCAGAGAGGCCAAGCTCATGCTAGCAGTGCAGGACGAGGTCACCACCATGACTGAGAGTGAGACATCTCTAGTGTTTGTCCTGCAAATACAATTACTGAAGGTGTTGCATGATTTTCACCTTGCTGTTTACCTGTTGTTGTAGCGGACGGCACTCCACAGTCGCCGTTTCGCCAAATCCTTCCCAAGTGTAAATTAGCAAGAGACCTAAAAGAGGCCTATGACAGGTGAGTTGGTTTATGTTAAACCTCATTTACCCAAGCACTCCTGTTATCTGCAGTTAGAGGCTTTAACAACATTCTTAACAACAAATTTCCCTTTGATTTTAGGGGTCGTTTATGATTAGGAGTAGGGAATAGCTTAGATAGGGCTCTGATTGTTTAGAACAGGGATGTCAAACTCAGTTCCTGGAGGGCCACAGCCCTGCAGAGTTTAGCTCCAACCCGAATTAAACACACCTGATCCAGCTAATCATGCCCTTTAGGCTTATTTGAAAACTATATGGTTTCTTTGTTGGAGCTGCGGCCCTCCAGGAGCCGAGTTTGACAGCTCTGGTTTAGAAGGAACATGTTCTGTTAGGATTGTGTGATGTTTACAAAAAATAGCTTAATCTTAATACTCAATAATTAGATGATATTTTGCTGAATATGCTTTTGTGTTTGTACCTTGGCTGGTTTAGCTTTTCATATTCTTCGTATTCTGTGTGGTGGTCAGTTCACAGCAGCGACAAAAATGGACTTCTTCATTTGTCAATATTTGTCACATAAATGATTTCCAGGGGCAGTTTTACTTTTTTCCTAAACTTGTTAGATGTGTGCATCACCTTTCATGTTAAATTCTTACAGTTAATCAGTCAATTCTATTAGAATAAGAAGACACTATAGGCTATTACCAAGCAAATAAATTCATATTTAGATGTATTTACACTGCAGTTACAATTGCATAAATAATGCTTTGAGATTAATGTTTGAAAAATAATATTTGTAATATTGAAATAATAAATGGTTGTTTTTAAAAATGGTATTTTAAATGGTCAGTGGGTAATTCATTAAACTAATTCATTCAAACAGCTGATTCATTCAGGAACAAAGTAACTGTAATTTTGAATGGATGATTGAATCATTGATTCATTCAAAAATGCAGATTTTTTTCAGGAATTGAACACCACTGTTTTTTTTTTCCAGATGTGCTCAACAGTTCTGTTGCATCAGAACCTTTTTATAAGTCATATTTTGCATAGTGAGTGACATTCTTGATAATGCCAGCATCCACATTATTAAAACAACAATTATGATATTATCGCAGATATTGCGCATATTACACACTCTTATGGCCTGTTTGGGCTAAATTGTGCTGCATGTTATGCTATAGGGATTGCAGTTGTGTTTCAGGATTGTTATGGATGCTTGAACTTAAATTGTTAAGCGTGAAACTCATGAAACTAAATATGTTGCATACAAACAGCTATTTGCTTTTGTTTGTATTCTGCACTAAAAGAACATGATGATATTGTGTATTGTTTTCAGCCTCTGCACAACTGGAGTTGTGAGGCTTCACATTAATAACTGGCTTGAGGTCAGTTTCTGCCTGCCACACAAAATCCACCGTGTAGGAGGGAAACACATCCCACCAGAAGCTCTTGAGCGCAGCCTAAAGGCCATTCGGTGAGTTACAGCTTACATCCAGCTTATTTAGCAAGCTGCATTTAATTCAGCAAGTTGCATCCTAGTTGTTTTCTGGAAAATAAAAATGGCTAATTTGCTTCATCCAGTACTCTTCAGTTTGATCACACTGAATTAAGGGATGCATTATTCCTCATTTTTTGGCAAAAATTGTAGTAGGTTATCCATGTATTCTTTGTGCACAGTAGACTATTTACTTCAGCAAGTAGCATGATATTGTAACCAGTATGGTTATATGATATTCTGAACATAGTCTTAGTCTCTCCTGCTTTTCTGCATTATCAAGTGCAGGTACTATTAAGACCAGAGTGTAATTTGAACTGCAAGTAATGTTGTGATGCTGTGCCCCCCTGCAGGCCATATCACGCACTGCTGCTCCTGGACAATGAGAAGGCTTTACTAGCTCAGCTCCCTCTGGACTGCTCTCCTGCTCTAGTGCGGCTCATCAAAACCTGCTCAGCCGTCAAGAACCTGCAGCAGCTGGCTCAAGATGCCGACCTGGCTCTCCTACAGGTCAAAGACTAGATGCAGCCTTGCACTTTTATCAGCCTTGTCCTCCTTAATGTTGAGGAGCTGTAGATTTAGTCTTGGCAAAAAAAGTGATGCTGAGCTGACACCCACAGGATTAGGGAGTGAAATGAAAAGTTATATTACTAGTCAAAGCATTTGTTTTTGTTATAATTAGTCTTATGCTGCCACCTAGTGGACAGACAACACAAAAAACTTCTGTTGTAATAACATAATTTCATCAATGTTTTGGATAGAGCTTAGCTAATTTTAATCTAAATCAGTTATTCTCAGCCTTTATGACTCCTTGGCCCTGTATTGTCCACAACAATATACGAAGGCCCAGCACTTGTAAAAAAAAAAAAAAAAAAAAAAAA
>JAFVLL020014554.1:0-27362 GCA_021397915.2 Tor tambroides | reverse complement strand
AACCATTTTACACAGAAAGAACAAGAACTTTCTTTAAATAAATATTCAAAAGTTTTATCCTTCTCTTCACCAATTCTCTCATATCGTTAATTTACTGCAGTAAACAACTCCCAACAAACATTGTGCATGATCGTCATTTGCTGCCTTCAGCAGATTTGTTTTGATATTGACCACAGAAGAGATCCATTCCAAGCCAAACAACATATTCAAACATGTAAAAACAATAAATAATAAATTAAAAGTAAAAAGTGTTGTGGTCAAGTATCAGGACCCTCAAATTTTTGATATATACTATACATCTTCATCTAACATAACCAACTAATGCACTAAAAATGTTTATGACTGGAATGTCTCTCATCATAATAATCACTACAAACCACATTTAGATTTTCCAATATGCATAATTCTGTGCGTTGCTGTGATGCAATAGAAAGCAAATAAAAACAACAACAACAACAAAAACAAATATATTCAATGCAGGTTAAATGTCAAAGTACATCTTGGTCTCTTACTTGGTGGCTTCCTTGTTTATTCGGGTAGGTGTGAGAATAAATATCTGATTGTATGTTTATCCAGGTATGTTATCAGAGAAATACACTACTGCTTAAATATCTGTTTGGGGACAGTAAGATTTTTTAATGTTTTTGAAAGAAGTCTCTTATGCTCACCGAGGCTGCATTTATTTCATTAAAAAATCTTTTTTAACTAAGAAATATTAGTATCAATTTTGAAAACAGATGTGCTGCTTAATATTTTGTGGAAACTGTGATACTTTTTTTCAGGCTTCTTTGAAGAACAGAAAGAAAGAAAAGAATTTATTTTAAATGGAATAGAATATTTTATTAATATTTATTTGAAATAGTATCTTTTGTATCAATGTAATAGTCTTTACGGTCACTTTTGATCAATTAAATACATCCTTGCTGAACAAAAGTATTATATTTTATATATATATATATAAAAAATACTGACCCCAATCTTTTGAACAGTAGTGTATATCCAAAAGCTGCTTCAGTAGATATGACAGTTTTCCTAAATCCTTGAGGACCGAGACCCTTATGGATTCTAAAACATCACTGAGTGAATAAGCAAAACACCTGCTTCAATCTCTCAGTCCATCATGTTGGAAAGACCAGGGTATGCATGCTTTTTTCCCAAAACATAAAGTATATTGTTTTATATACTTACTGTATATTGTTGCTCATTTATATTTAAATATTTGCACACACTTATACACACACATAATCAACTAGGATTTGTGAAGGGGATGGGGAAAGGAGAAGGCTAGGGATGAATGGATGCTGGATGGAGAACTCAAAACATGCTACTTCCTTTCCCAGCAGCCCCAGTTCCAGTGCCCCAAACTAATGGAGGTCGCTGAAGAACTGGAGGTTGTGGGGTAACCGTTCCTGTGAAGGACACAGGAGATAACTCACCAATAAGAGTGCCTGCAGTGCTGGGTTGTACCATTCTAGGGTTAGCCGTGGAAAAGCCCATGTTGGACATTGTCAAAGTTGAATGGCTCGTATTCTGGGTTGGAGATGCCATATGGGAGACAGGCACCCCGAAGGATGTGTTTAGTGGGGACAGGCCACTGGAACAGGGTGACATGGAGTTAAAACCAAAATAATTTGGGTTTGAAGGCTGTGCAGCTGAACCACTTGATATGTTGCCGCCCAATGGCCTGGTCATGCCTGCGGCTAGCAAGAATCCTGGGAAGGATGACAGTTAAAAGTGCAAACAAAAAGGGATGATGGGTGATGGGGAGGAAGGGAGAAGGGAAGTGGATAGCATATAGAAGCAGGGATAAAGAAGGTTGAGATGGGATCTACATCAACTACGTACAGGTTATGTTCCACATGACTATATGGACTCTAGGCTTGAAAAACACTGCATCACAAACACTCAAAAATAAACAGATACTATACAGTGCGTCACTCTCTCTCTCTCTCTTTCTCATTCTCATTTGCTCTTATTGTCAATGTCTCTCTCTTTGTCTCTCAGCCCTCCTTACCCGGGGCTTTTTGGGTGGGGATGGTGTTGAGAGGGGGCTGTTTAGGTTTGGGCTTGACTGACATAAGAGAGTCAAAGTCCACCAATGAAGCACCTTCTCCAAGGAATGACGCTGGCTTTTTGGTGTCATCAGCAAGTTTTGCAGCAGTGTCACCTATTGATAGAAAAAAAAGTTAGGCAAAAATCTGATTGACCTTGTGCTATTGAAACAAGAGAAAAGTACTTATATAAGCCTTGATTTTGGAAAAATAGTTTTTAGTTTCATTCAATATTATACACTACCTTGTTAGGTTTGGAGTCATTTTTTTTTTAGCAAGGATGCAATAAATTCATTAAAAGTGACAGTAAAGACATTTATAATGTTACAAAAGATTTAAGATTTTTTAAAGTAACTGCTGTTCTTTTAAACTTTCTATTCATCAAAGAATAGAAAAAATGGTTTCCACAAAAATAGGCATATTATTATGAATGTTTTCAACAATCATAATAATAAAAAATGGTTATTGAGCACCAAATCAACATATTAGAATGATTTCTGAAGGATCATGTGACATCATGAGACTGGTGGAATAAATCAATAATAAATTACAATTGTAAAATGTAAAAATTAAAAAAAAAAAAAAATTTCTAATAATATTTGGTCACACTTTATTTTAAGGTCCAATTCTTGCTATTAATAAAATCATTAACTATGACTTTTGCCTCAATAATCTCCCAATTTACCTCTTATTAATAAGTACTAATAAACAGCCAACCTCTTAATAATAGGTATGCTAATAAGCAACTAGTTAATAGTCAGAATTGTTCCCTTTACTAAAGTGTTACCTAATATTTCATAATATTATGTTAATTACTTTATTTTTGATCAAATAAATGCAGCCTTGGGAAGCATAAGAGATTTCTTTCAAAAACATGAAAATTTTTTACCAACCCCAAACTTTTCCAAGGTAGTGTATACTTTATTTATTAGTATAAAAATTATTGAAAATAAATGAAGAAATTAAACTAAAACCAAAACAAATAAATTAAAGCTGAAAAAAAGATAACATATTAAAAGTAGAAAACACTAAAGAATAAAATTAGATGAAAGTTAAGCACAACAACAGTTTGTTCTCTATTTTTATTTAGTGATGTGAAATCTGAAATTAAATAGAACTCAGAGCAATTTTAAACATAGAAAGATCTCTTGTTTATAAGTGTCTCAAACAAACTCTTCAATAGATTCAACGACATGAACACTGCAAGTAGATTAGATGGGAGCTTGAGATTTTGAAAAAGCTCCTGCCATTTCAGCCGGTTTGTAAACTAATGAGAGTGCTGTCTGAGGTTAAGGCTAGTTCAAAACGGACTAGGAACAATAAAATTTGAGACTGCAGAAACAAACAGAAAATGTTTGGAAAACCTGTTTCAATAGTACCGTTCTCAGAGGAAACTCCCCAAGGATCTGATATGCCTCCATCACCGAACGGGTCATCACCTGGAGCTGATGGGGCACCCCAGGGGTCATTTGCAGTAGGAGGTGAAGATGCTGGGACTAAGTAATACAATGATTAGATAGCAAGTGTGAAAATGCCATCTCAAAATACACTACCATTCAAAAGTTGTGGTCGGTAAGATTTTAGAATATTTTTGAAAGAAGCCTCTTTTGCTCACCAAGAATGCATTATTTCTATTTTTTTTTAAATAATTTTAATCAAAAATAGTGTAAAAAACTGTCATATGAAATATTATCAGTTATCAATTTTATTTAAAAAAAAGTTATTTATTTCTGTGGTGGCAAAGCAGAAATTTCAGCATCATTACTCCAGTCTTCAGAGTCCCATGATCCTTCAGAAATCATTCTAGTATGCCGATTTGGTTCTAAAGAATTACATGATCAAATGTTGAAAACAGCCATGCTACTTAATATTTCTCTTGAAACCATGATGATTTTTTTCAGGATTCTTTGATTAACAGAAAGTTCAAAAGAACAGCATTAATTTGAAATAAGTATTTTGTAACAATTTTGCTCAATTTAATGTTCTTGCTGAAAAAAAAAAAAATCTTTAAAAAAAAATCTTACTGACCCAACGGTTGTTTAAGTTCACTAAATGTTGAAGTAATTCTCAGTCATACAATGAAAAGCTCATTATTAGTGGACACCGAGGTGTGTTGTACCTTCCTGGTTCTTCAGTCCAGTCACTCTCTTACCTGCTGTGCCCCAAGGGTCATTATCTGCTTTTGAACCATCACCAAATGGATCAGATGTAGCTGATGATGCTTCTAATGGCGCCCCCCAGGGGTCAGAGGTTGCAGGTGCTGAATCCTGTACACTATCCGCAGGTGCCCCCCAAGGATCTGACGTTGCTGTGTCAAGGTCTTTCGCAGTTTCGGCTGGAGCCCCCCAGGGATCGTTTGTTGATGGGGCTTTATCCTCTGAAAATCCAGCAGAGTCACCCCATGGGTCACTGGCGGCAGGTGGAGAACTTTTCTCTGCATTCATAGATCCTCCCCAAGGATCACTGGAAGCAGGTGGAGAATCGTTCTTGGCACTGGCAGATCCTCCCCATGGATCATTGGATACAGGTGCGGATCCGTTTGTCCCATCAGCAGATCCACCCCAAGGATCATTGGTAGCTTGACTGGATTCCTTCGCCTCATCAGACGGTGCCCCCCACGGGTCGTTGGTAGCAGAGGCGGATTCGTTGGATGCGTCAGATGGGGCTCCCCAGGGGTTTGAGCTGGACGGAGGTGCTGCTGTCGCTGCTTTTTCCCAAAGATCTGGCTCTGTGTCACCCTCCTTTGCCTGAATCCACAAATTTCCATTATATCAGTTTGGACAGTCTAATAATGGTCAGATAATATGATCTTACTCAATTTTACTCTAATGAAGTTTCTCGGAGTAATTGATCAGTCTGTCTCACCCGTCTCTCTGCCTCTTTCCTCTCGGCCTCCAGACGTTTCTGCTCCTCCTTCTTCTTGGCCATAGCGGCGGTCAGATCAGCCACTGATGGGATGTTGTCCAGGGAGGGCAGCCCTGTATATGGCGGGATCTCTGGCTTTTCTTTATCTGGTCCTGTAGTGGAGGACGCTGAGATAAAAAAATGAGAGAGAGAAAAATTTATAAATAAAAAAAGAACAAGGAAACACTATTGTTCAAAAGTTCTTGGTGTGAAATACTGAAAATAAATTTCTTTAAAAAGACAAAGACATTTATGAAGTTACAAAATACTTCTATTTCAAATAAACACTGTTCTTTTGAACTTTCTATTTCTCAAAGAATTCTGAAAAAAATGTCTCACAGTTTCCACAAAAATATTTGCGGGATAGCTTTGTCATAATAGAAATAAATGACATTTTAAAATATATTGAAATAGAAAACTGCTATTTTAAATTGTAATAAGATTTCAGTTTTTACTGTATTTTTATTCAAATAATAAGAGCATAAGAGGGTTCTTTTGAAAAACATTTAAAAAATTGAGTGAGAATATGTGTAAAACATAAACAGTATATCAGACCTACAGAGTTTCTAAATTAGAAGGTTAAAAAAAATACAACAGACATGGGTGGTTATTATAGTTCATATAACTTGTTTATGGTGAATATGGTGAATACAAGTTGTGTGTGCTATTTTCATGGTGCCTCTTATGTCCTTTTTAGTGGTTTCCACTTTACAAGTGGACAGATTCAACTTTCTACCCACTTATGTTATATGGAACATTCTTGACATCTTTTTTTACAAAAGTGAGAATTTTCATTTTGGGGTCCACTGTCTTTTTAATTAGATTTAATATTTAAAATGAGTAAATGGACACTGAAATTAATTTTAATATTGTGTGAATTTTCACTGTTAGGATCTGAAGGTCCTGTATGCAAGACATCAGATGTGTAACAAGTTGTAAACAAAGCTCCATGCCCATTTTCTGTATTGCTCTTGGTTTGTGAGTCTTACCATTGGGAGCCTTTGTCAGCTTGTCTTTCGTCTTCATAGCAAAATCTCTCTCCTCTTTCCGCTTTTCCTCATCCTCAATCAGCACCAACACTATCTTAGCCTTTTCTCTCACATTTACCCCCTACAAAATGTAAATCCATTAGTGACAATCTTCCATTATTAATGTAATTAGTATATAAGAATCTAGCATTTTGCAGTACCTGGTCCTTTCCATCCTTGTCTGTGAAGCGGTATTCTGTTAGGACTTTGATAATGTGAATGTTCTCCACGCTCTGTTGAGGGATACGGTCAGAGCCCGTTTTCAACAGATATTCAAGAAGTGTTAAAGACTGTGGAAGAAGAAAAGAGAAACATGATCGATCAGGTGTTTTGACAATCCGTAATACACGAAAGTTTGGGATCAGTACATTTTTAATGTTTTTGAAAGAAGTCTCGCAACAAGGCTGATCAAAGACACAGTAAATCCAGCAATACACTGAAATATTCCTAAGCTTTAAAATAACTCTTTTCTGTTTTAACGCATTTTACAATGAGATTTACTCCTGTAAAGAATAGAAAGTTTAAAAGAACAGAATTTATTTGAAATATACCTTTTTATAAGTCTTTACTGTGACTTTTGACCAATTAATGCATGCTTTTTTCCGAATCTTACTGACCTGGTAATACTATTTTACCATTTATATTATTTAAATGATGTTTTATTATTATAGTTTTAAATACTAATATTAATAATAATATATATTAAAGGGTGTTACTGTTTAGGCCCATGTAATTCTAGCAAACATGACTATATTTAAAGTGTAACTCAATCTCTCTTTCTACATCTCTCTCTCTCTCTCTCTCTCTCTCTCAATAATACAACAAAAGCTGTAAGTAAACAACAGAGGAAGAAACATCATGGCAATGAAACTGAATGGAAAATCCTGCCTGCACATAATCAAACACTGCAGCGCCAGCAACAACAGACCTGCTGACATGAAAAAGCCAGCCACTGATCAGGTGACATGATCAGCTGCGTAATAGAGTCACAAAAACGATCACTTGCTATAAATATTCAATCAGTCTGAGCAGGCAGGCAAGCAAGCAAAGAATCTGGTTCCTTAAACCTGGAGACTGCTCTCTTCAGTCCTCTCCTTCACTCACCTTGTACACGTGCCTCCAATTCTTGTCATCATTGAGACGCTTCCAGAGCATGCATAAAATCTCATTACAGGCCACCACGTTGTAGGTTAGATCCGAGATGTCAGCCATCTGGGAGCTCGATGGCCCCCAGGGGTCATTAGATGTCGCTTCTCGAACCTACACAACATGTAACGGTTCACAATATATATTCTATATACAGTGAATATAAAAGTTTACTATATATACTCTTCATTTCACTGGTAAGAGTTTCATAAACATAGATAAAATGTACAACATAACACTATTTATTTACAGTGGATTCCACAATTTAATATGCAAAGAAAACATGAGGTCATGTGACCACAATGTAGCATTCAACTGTAAGAAACGTTTATTGTTCCATACTGTTTTATAAACTCGTTTTAAAAGCACAATAGGCAGTATATGACTGAATAAATCTGAAAATATAAGTGACAAAAGTAATGCAGTAAGTAGTGTCACCTTGAAACTTGAATGGGGTTGACTTAAGAGAGATGACAAAAGACTGAGAATAAAATGTGCAATAAAAAGGCAAGTGAAGCCCACCTTGACCTCTGCCTCAGAGAAATTCTGAACAAGGTTTTTCAGTTGTCGTCGCAGCATTGAGTGAGTCATGATAGCGGTTTTGTCCTAGACCTTTTTAAGAAAGCCATTTTTGAAAAACTTGTAAAATGCACATTATATGGTACAACACATTTGATCTTAAAAAACTGCTTCTTCTAGATCACATATATCGCTTGATAACTTTGATAATTAGGAAACAGAGCTTTTATGATATGGCATCAGGCACTATTGTTTCTGTTATTAGTTAATTTATAATAGAAGGTATATGTCAGAGCAGTCTTATTTCAGGATAATTATACTACTATAGTATTTATTAACATTTGAATTAGTTTCTTTTTTAAGATTTCCTGTTTTCATTTTAATTAACTGCGTCTAGTTTTAGTTATTTTAGTCCATCAAAATGAAGATGAGAAATGTTGCCTTGCTAACTAGATGACAAAATAAGCTTTTTAAAAAAGATTTTATTTCAGCAAATGTTTATTTTATTTCAAGTATTCTTTTTAGAGTCTTAATTGTAGTTAACTATAACAACCCTGATCAGAGCTCGTAATATACACCTGCTATTATGAATAGCTTATTAACAAAACACACACGTAAACAAAATTAAAAGCATATGCAATGACATTTATTTATTTATTTAGCTCCGCTTACCTGCTAAATAAATGAATGTAGGAATGGCTGTTGACTGAGTTTCTCAAATCGCTGACAGGCACTTCAGTCCATGAGCTTTCCCCTATGGTACCTTTATGGCCTATAAATCATAAATACGAGGACAAACTCTGTAATAAGCTACTGTTTAAAGAAAGAGTTCACCCAAAAATTCTGACAACATTTTGTAGAAAAAACCCAAATATACATATTTTTATTTGCTACTCTGTGGTATTTACAACAGCATTTTTATTTTGTAGTAGCTAAAGAGTATTTTTAACAGCAATATCAACAGCCAACATCTTTTCAAACAGCATAATCCTGCCATCAAAATAATGCTTGATTTTATGCTATTTTAAGCAGCAAATCCAGCCTGCGCTTTGAATATTTGCCAAATGGTCTGTGGTCCAAATGTTGATTGATTTATTTAGCAGTATGGCAGATAGACATCTTACCAATGCTGCAGACACCAATCACATCTCAGGTAATGTGTGCTTGAAAGCATCATATGATGACAATCACTATAACAAACATGAAATTACATCACTAGTGCGCTGTCATATACGATAAACTGCGATACAGGTCTGATCGTGCCCTGAATGTAATCTGACACCTGCAAAAGCTAATTTTGGTTTGGTGAATGAAGAGCCATCGCCTTAAAAACAGGAGGATGATAATAATGCCTGATCATATACTGCGCCTTAGCTAAAGGTTTACATAGAGCTAAAGGTAAACATTCTGACTGATGGATACAAAAACATACATATAGATTTTTAATATACCAACCTTTTGGGAGAACGAACGGGAGAGAAGATGAGAGGCTTTTCCAGAGCCTTGCGGAAATTTCCGCTTCCGTTTACGGCTACCTGTCACAAAACGAACGCAGCCCAAGCCTCTTACTAAATATTCATGAGGTGGGAGTGGCGGTTTGCAATGCGTATAACGCATTAATCCGCTGATTAGTGAATATTTATGAACGGGCGTGGCTTTGTGGTTTTTAGGGTAAACAAACCTGCCTGGGTTTTTTTATTGTTCATTTTTTGCATTAAAGCTCTTAGACAATAAATAAGAGACAATAAACAAAATATAAATTATGAATTTAAAGGGTTCGTCAAATCTACTACTTGGTCTATTGAAATTCCACGGGGACACGAACAGGCGATGACAAATACGCTAATCCCAACACCATGGTTGCTAACGCACTGAGGCTGATTCCCATAAGGATGAGTCAATCCATACATCCTCAGATCTGATGACGCGTGATGCGTGATTCTCAAGCTCGTGCCTGAGGCATCACTGACGTCACTGACGCTCCAGTGCCTGTAGAAGCGGCTGGCCCGCAATAACAAATTGGATGAAGACAGAAATATTACTCACATCCATTGAAATCAGTTCAAGATGGCGTCCGAGGTGGAATACGAGTCGATTCTGTGCGTGAAACCAGATGTCAATGTTTACCGCATCCCGCCGCGGGCGTCGAATCGCGGATACAGGTGAATTATAGGATGTGCGGGCCTGAGCCCTTGGCTGGTGTCTGTTCTGTAAATAATCTTGGAATACCATTTTGTCGTGGCTGTATCAGCACCACACTGCTATTACGAACGACATTTGATAATAACTAATGCATTTATCGCGTTTTATTATTATTATGCGCAGTTATGCCGCATAGACAGTGTTGTCATTGGTTTATCATACAGTTCTGCTGATAGAAAGAAAAAAAATCTTGTGATGTCAGGTGCTTTGTGTGTGTGTGACTACGAACTCACGACTCAACCTTAATAGGAAGTACAAGCAAATACAAATTTTATTACACTACACTTTTCATGCCATTTTCATGCAGTTAAAGTGCATAGAGCATCTCTCATTTGTAGTATTATTCCTGAGACCCAGCTATGGAGCTTTTGCCTCTGTAGTGGACATTCTATTTTAGTGAATTTCTCTGAGACCTCACATGTCACAGTTTTAAGTCTGGATGTCCTGTACAGAGCACATTCAGGGCTTTATAGAGATACCAAATGATTGGAAGTTTCACCATGACCACACCCTCTCCTAGGTCTTTAAAAATGGCTAAATTTAATTTAGTGAAAAATTTTACGCCCTTATGGTCTCAGGAGGATATAATATGTTATTGTGTTAATGTGTTGGTGGGAGATGTGTGTTTTCAGGGTCGTATATGTGGTCCAGTTTAAATAGTGTATAATTAGTCCTAAAAGCTCTTGACACAGAGAATGTGATACTTCACTGGCACACATTTTAGAGGAGAAATCCCACTTGTATTCCTTCGTGAGGAGCTTGAAGGCTTGTAATAGTTCTGAAAACTGAAATAATACTGCTGGATTTGCCATAAACTGTGGAAAGGTGTTAAACGTCTTCTGTTCCCACTGTCTTCTGATTATTTTCATCAGTCATTTTCTGGTCAGTGTCTTCAGGTGAAAATGACCCAAAGACAGTGGAAACAGAAGCCATTTAACCCCTTTCCAGTTCTGACATTTTAATTAAAAAGTACAAAGTCAGAATTAAAAAAACAAAAACAAACTTGAAGCCTGGATGAATAGTCCACAATAAGATTAATAGAAAACATTTAGGGTGAATATTCATATTCACATTATTTTTGTGACAGTTAATCACTTTTTTCCCCCCTGTACTCATTGCTGTGATGTATCCAAGTGTTTGACCACACCAGACATTCATTTGTCTTATTTTTGTTGTTAAGCTCATCCAAAAGATATTGCCATATAAGTAAAAAACAACTAGAGTTGTGAAAAGATCTAGATGGACCTAAAAAGACATTTCTGATGTGATAATGGCAGGGCGGCTGACTGGAAGTTAGACACTCCTGACTGGACAGGCCGTATGCGCATTATAGCAAAGGGGAAGGTGGCTTATATCAAATTGGAGGACAAAGTCTCAGGTTAGAAAAAATATGATCCAAATGCTTGATTGGATGACTCAGAGAGGCATCTGTGCAGCAAAAGAAGCTCCTAGTTGTCCTTTTTTCATGATTGTCCTCAGGTGAGCTGTTTGCTCAAGCGCCGGTAAAGGAATACCCTGGCATTGCAGTGGAGACAGTCAGCGATTCCAGTCGCTATTTTGTTCTCCGAATACAGGATGACAATGGTCAGTGTATTATCTTTAAACTGACCTTATTTCCCATACCTTGTCATAATGGAATGTCTTACAAATAAGTTATACTTCACTTATGTTACATTTTAGACATGCATTATCCTTGCTGCCTATTTCGTAGGTCGGAGTGCGTTCATTGGCGTTGGGTTTGGAGACAGAGGTGATGCTTTTGACTTCAATGTCGCCCTGCAGGATCATTTCAAGTATGTTCCCATCAAAATTCATGTGGAATGAATTTTATGACTGGAAATGCTTTTGTATTTGTAGTGACTTCTTGGATGCCAATGGATGTTTTTAGTTAATAAGCAATTTTAGTATGTACACTCTTTAAAAAAGGTTCCAAAAGGGGGTTTTTGCAATGATGCCATTGAAGAACCATTTTTCGTTCCCCAAAGATCCTTTCAGTGAACAGTTCTTAAAAGAACCATTTTTTTCTTAGTGTGAAGAACATTTGAAAAATCTCAAGAACATCCATGGATGTTAAAGGTTCTTAATGGTACCACTAATGCCAGTAAAGAACCTGTATTTTTGTGTACAGTGAGCAGTTTTGTTTTTTTTCCCCCCCTTAATCATTCCTTCTCTCATTCTGTAAGGTGGGTGAAACAGGAGAATGAAATTAAAAGTTCTCAGGCTGCAGACTCAGGACCCAAACTGGATCTAGGCTTCAAAGAGGGACAGACCATCACGCTGAATATCGGGGTAAAACTAAACTAAAACGCAAAACAGCTGAAAACTGCTTTTGGAATTAGATTTTTAAAAAATCAGATTATGGCCTAGTAGTCTTGCATCATAAGGATATACAGTGATTTTTAATGCCCTCATATCTTAAATAAACATGAGTTTGTGTTAAATTAGAGAAATGATTCTTTGTATTTAGCAAGGTAAAAAGAGGGACAAGCCCCGCCCACAGAGCTCAGGAGGCTTGGGGCTCCTCCCTCCACCTCCAGGAGGAAAGATAGCCCCTCCTCCTTCATCCAATCACAACACAGTACAGCCATCAGGAGGAGCACAAACAGGTACATCATTTGACATCATTACTGCTTAAATGTAAACTAAAGCATCCTCTTTTCTTTGATGCCATGGATTAGGTATGTTACCTCTGTAAACGTAAAATATGAATTTTGACAATGTATTTTTATTAAAGTAATTGTTCATCCCTTTAATCTGGTTAATGATTTTGTAGATGAGTTGTTTTTTTGCATCGGAACAGATATTGAGAAATTCTGCATTACATCACTTGCTCACCAATTGTTCCTCTGCAGTGAATGGGTGCTGTCAGAATGAGAGTCCAAACAGCTGATAAAAACATCCCAATAATCCATAAGTAATTCACACAACTCCAGTCCATCGATTAACATCTTGAAAAGTGAACAGCAGCAAAGAAAGAGAAAAAATATTAATCATTAAAAAGTTTTTAACTTCTGTCTAAAATGACACTTCTATCCATAATATTGTTTTCTCCTTGTCTTGTTTGAATCAGAGAGAAATATGCACAGACTCTTCTACAAAAGAGAGAAAAAAAGTTCTTAATAAATATGTTAGTGGGTTTTGATGTGAGGGGACAAAAAGGAGATAGACTTTTTCATTGCTAAATTTCTCCAAATCTGTTCCAATAAATAAATGAGCTCATCTACATCTTGGATTGCCTGAGGGTGACATATTTAGCCAATTTTCATTTTTGATTGAACTGTTCCTTTAATATCTCAGCCCACTCTAAATGCACAGACACAACTAAATTTTACAGATACCATTATTGTATCTACCATCTGTATTTACCATTTTGTTTTTCCATTCTTTTTTTGACCTCACTTTCTTTTTCTACTTTTAGGATGTTTATTAGAACTGGACAGCAGTAACTCTAATACAGTGGTTCAGTCAAACCCCAACTCTGACCTATGGGGTGACTTCTCTAGCTCTGCAAGGTAACATGATTAGTGACCTTAATGACTCTTGACTATTGAATTGAAGTTCCTATATTCAGATATTACTACTAATCACTAAATATTTTCATTAAACTGGTCTTAAACCACTACCTGTATAAGTATGCAAAAGCTGGAATCATGTTTTTTTAATGTTCTTTCGTTCGTTCTTTCTTTATTTCAGCTCTGTTCCTCCTCAAACACCACGTCAAGAACCCTCTTCAGGGAACTGGGTCCAGTTCTGAAAAAGTTTTATCCTCCTTCATTCCATTATTGTTCCCATTCCTCCATCCAAACTACTGCAATTAAAAGATACTGCATAAGTGTATGGAAAATTAGGGGTGAGCTGTATGTCATGCTGCTAATCTTAGCAGAGCACAGAGGCGAGAAATAGGCTATTAGGAATTCTGTTAGTCTTATAAAACAAATCAGCCAAATGAAATTATGATAAAGACTGTATAAAGAGAGGAACATCCCATGGGTGTTATATGTAAAACTTTATGGTAATGTTTTGAAGATTGTTTCAGTATCTTTACATTTGTCCACAAGGTGTTGGATGTGTCCATTTTGTTGTCATGACCTGTATTTGTTTGTCTTCGGTTTTGGAGGAGTGAATATATGTGTGTGTTTGAGTGTTTCAAAAAAGACAGAGATTTTCACTGAAAGTGTAGAATTTAAATGAGGCCTGAATATGTAAAGAGCTTAACATCTTGTATATCATAAGAATATATAAAACCTGTACAGTATAAATATAAAATAAATGCTGCCTGAAGGCCACAATGTAGAAAAATTATGTCCCTCAAATAAAGGGATTATGTCTAGATATTCATTACATATCCATATTGTCATTTACTTGACTAACAGATAGTCATTTACATGTTAAACAAAAATAAAATATATGAAAGCACTACAACACACATTGCTTCAAATGTGATTATTTTAAATAATGTAATATCTGTGGAATATGATTCTCAAAAATATTAGCATTTGCCCTTGCAGTCTGTGAAAAATATGTAACTGCTACAATGTGTGATACCTAGCTTAGCTTATGGAAACAAATGCAGTCACATTACTGTTATGGAGGACCAAAGTTTGCATTAGGATTTGCTATATCAAAAGTATGATTTGTATATATATATTTTTTTCTATTACTGGATACCAAGCTCCTTGACTCCAAAGTACAACATGTATGTTTGCTGCATTGTTACCTTAACAAAATGTAAAAAGTTATTAGCATGTTAATGGTTTTCTGCAAAAATTCCACAGCTACTACAGTACTACACTGTCATGAAATAAATATTCTGCTCTTCATTCTATTATGGTCTTACAGAACTAACAATATCTGAGAACTAATTTTATTGTAGGCAGACAACATGGTTACCATGACATGTACAATTCTTCTATCCGTAATCGATCTTTGTAGCCTATTCTAAAATAATTTTGCTTATATTATAGCATGACCCCTCCAGCCTTCACATTTTAATAATTCGCTTGCAAGAGTTTGTGGAGGGATTTAGTATATCAAATTTATTCAATATTATATAACACTGCATTATATGGCACAATATAACGTAAATATTATATGTTCACCTTAAAATAGTTTTATTGAAGAGGTAGTAGAGGTAAGTGAACTCTCTAGCTTAGTCCTCTTAAATTTAGTGTTAACAGTAATGTGTTAAAATCTTAATATAATTTAAAAAAAAAAAAAAATTAAAATTTACTTAAACCGAATTCGTGAAAACTACTAGATTTGGAAAGTAAATAAAACTGCCACAAATAATAGTTAATCTGTCACCTGATATATGTGCTTATCAATTTGTGCTGCAAAGTCCAGTTTAAGACGGTAATGACATGTGGACAATGGTAGCTGGTCTAAGATGGTCATTAGTCATATGTGCATAGACCATCTTGGACCAGCAACAAATCAGCTCCCAGTTCAAGGTTGTTCTTGGAAAGTGGTGGCTGGTCCACTAATGGCCAGGTTGGACCAGCTAGAAACCAGCTAAACACAGCTAGCCTACCACCCTTATGAAAAATAAGTTTATTCAAGTGTGCTATTAGTATACTTATTTTAAACTAAAAAATAGGAAAGTATACTTTCAGTCTACTTTTATGTACTTCTCAGAAATATACTTAAAATGATATTTAAGTATACTTGACTTATACTTCGAAAAAGAATCTGTGTTTTCATTGTTATACGGTAGGGGGCGATATTACAGATCTTCTGTACAGAATTTCCAAAACACAAGCAAAGAAGAAACCGAAACAACAGATGCTTCCACATGTAATCTATCACCACCATCAGACATCAAAACTGTGTAATGTTATGGAATAAAATGTCAGCCCATGAAGAGGTAGTGACTGAGGAGTTGTTCGACTCCATATAAGTTTTGATTATCATTCTGAATCCAATTCATAGTCTTTTTTTCAGCTTTTTGTTCAAAAGTTTGTTTATTTCTTTATATTTATGAAACTTACCCACATTCAAGTGTTTATAAAAAAGAATGCACGAAGCTAGAATAAAATGTTTTAGTTTACAACCCTGTTCTTTCTTTTGATGTTTTGTATGTTCAGATATTCATATAACAAAATATATACAAGTTAATACCTAAATAGGGACATACAGTAGTAGTATACTTAAAGTATAATGTAAAGTTCACGTAAAGAAAACTTATGAGCATACTTGCAGTATAAAACTACTAAACTAATAGTTTACTGAGACTATACTTCAAAGTGTACTAAAAATGCTACAAGTATTTAATTAGTAAACTATCAGTATACCTATAAGTCCACTTTTAGTATAGTTGCAGTGCAAACTAAAATCATAGATGTAAACTAGTTGTGTACTCAAAGTTTATTACTGTTATACTTAAAGTATACTTAAAAGCATACTAATATATGCTAGAAAGTGGGCCAATTTCGTCCCAAGGAATACTGAAATAGTACACTTACAAGTATGCTACTAGTACACTGATATTTGTATACTTACTACCAAAGTATACTTAAATATATACTTGAACTTTACTTAAGTGTACTTAATAAAATATACTTGAAGTATACTTTTTTTTGGAAAGAGCTGCTTATTATGTTTCCGTTCTTTTGCCTATATCCTGTTAGCTGACTTTTCTAAGCTGCTTTGATTGGTTGCGCAAGAACTACCATCAGCCTGTACTTCTTAGTTTAGCCACCAAACGTCTCTGTCACACTAGTGCTGAGTATTTTCATAAAACATGCACACCTGCTCCTTGTCTGTTGTGAGTAATGACCTGTTAATACCCTTTGTACTTCCAGTAATCTTTGTGATCTAGCTAGTTTGTTCACAACATCATTCTGTTTGACTTAGTTTTTCATTCTTACAAATGTTTGCTTGTACCCTTGACTCTTTTCAGTGGGTTATGGATATACATAATTTACATAAATGATTGGATTGCTTTTGAGCTTTGAACTAGGACATCTATTAATGGGTTTTGAGATTTTTAACCATGTAATTGGATCCTGCTTCAGTTGTTATACAATTTATGAGTGCACCATAGACCTGAGACACTTATTAGTTAGTAGGTACCTCATTTTTCTGCTCTATACACATAACTGCTCTATACACTTTTACCAAATTAAGATGGTTGTACCCAGTTTATTTTTGAAATGAGTGAGTATCGATTATCATAAATTGGTGTAATTAATAAAAAGAAAGAAATTTACTAAAAGCAATGGAAACATTATAATACACCAGTCTGTAATGAATAATGATTAGTTGGAGGAAATTTTTGTGCAATTAATTTTAATTAATGGAAATAACATTTAATGTACTGAACAAAACTGAGATAAGTGAATAATGACTAACCATTTGGTCTGTTTTTCATATGGCTTTAGAATACTTGGAATACATTGCATGATTACAAATTTATTAAATGGAAAAGAGTAATAATAATTTTAGTTATTAGGGAAGCTATTTCTTTTAATGTTAAATTACTGTATGTTAAGTGAGATTTTGGATCAATGGGATTTTAAAATGGCCAGGGCTTCAGTGCATTGGTGCAGGAATAGAAACCAAGCGATGAACAAAATGTCCTGTCTCTCATCGTGGTAGTGGCAGGTTAGGAGACAGTGTGAAGATTTGTTTTGAAACGTTGCGAGGAAATGTTCTTGGCTAATAAATCGGGCGCATGTTTGGGGATCAGCTGTTCAATCGTTGATGCAAGTTTGAATCGGTCCTCATTCAGAAGTCTGAATGTGTGAGTGACGTGAACGTGTGTTATTCTGCACCACCCTGTCAACATGTCTGATAGATTGTGGAATTGATCTTTCTCTCTCTCTCTCTCTCACACACACACACACACAGTTGATATGCCAGTTCTGCTAATGTGAATAAAAGGTGCTTTTATTAGTAAATTGGGCACTCTCTCTGCCTGTTAATGATTTTGGAATTTCAGGTTTGCTGGTGGCCAGTGATGATCTCCCTTCCTAAATGCCTGATTAAACATGTAGTCAGCTATCATGACCTCTTGGTTTAGCAGTAATCAAAAGATCTTGGCTAAAATTAAGAACAGCATACTATTTTTCCATAACATGTCTTTTTATGGCAGAAATAGTGAAAGAAGTATGCTATTCTGAATTCATCCCTTTTCTTATTTATTTGCATACTGTATAGTATAGGAAAATAAGCATATATGGATGCTGAGAATGTGGTGTGTAATTTAAAAAATCTTAATCATTAATGATTTCATGATTTCAATTTTCAGATCATTTCTAACAAGGCACTGAAAAATGAATCATGGCGTAGTTTATTATTAAGTATTTGAGTCTATTTGATTTTATTTAAATAATCATTTTTTCACAGTGTATTTATTTCAGTTCTATAAAATTACTATAAATCTATTACATTTAATTAACAATTATGAATATGGTTTAAATATGGCTAGCTGTGAAACATGCAAGATTTAATTAATGTGTGAGATATAAAAAATTGAACTAATAAAAAAAAAATCATCTACGTTAAATGTATAAACCTGGTTACTGTGTATTTAATACATATTCAGTTTATTAGTACTATTTCACCAAGCGCATTCTTGGTTCGTTTATGTATGAAAATATGCATCACATTAAATTTAGTAGTTTGTTAAAACTCTGTAATCCAATGAATGCAAATTTTATATGCAATTAAAACACATAGGCTAATCAGTCTTAGATATTTCCTCTAAAGTTAAAGTTGTCTCAGCCAATAGAATTTTATAGGATCTTCCACAACATGAGGCTTGCAGCAGTTTCAGGAGGTTTATTTTCTGAACATTTTCTGTAAGGAAGAAAATGTACAAATAAAAAAGTTGGTGTTTCTGGGATTTCATTGCCATACATTCATCAAATTTATAGACAGATATTTCTCTCACACACATTTACTCACAAATTAACATATGCAAGATGACAGCATACTTTAACACTTGCATAATTGCACATAAATGTGTTTTAATGTAGTATATCAAATGAAAGGTCATACAGATGCCGGCTGGAATAGTTAGTGGGGCTGTCAAATGATCTCCGTGGATCTTCTCCCTTCATGTAATGAGCTATTTCAGCTGTTAATCTCTTAACAAGGTGCCTAAATAACTTCAGATTGAAATGGCAAAATCCGACACTAGAGTGTTTTGAAGTCTTAATTTAGCAGCCTAGATTGTGTTAATTCAGCTTCTTGTGCAAATATTTGCCACTTTTATATGTTTTCAATTTTTTTTTTTTTTTGGAAAGTCAGTCAAGTTCATTTGTTTACCGTATATTTTTTCTTATTTGATAGCCCAGACTTTATGCAAAATTATTTTAATTTTATGTATTTTGCAAATACGGTTGTCATATTTACTCCATAATTTACAATGTTATGTTTTCATGGATCATTTGAAGGAGTCTGAACATAAGCCAAAGACCTACTCATTACATGTAACTTCACACTTTGTGTGTGTGTATGTGTGTACAGTGTTGATGAATGGAGGGACAGGTTTGAACGTAGAAGTGTGAGACACTTAAAGTTCGGTGTAGACCTTGTGTGTTTGCTCATGCATGTGCATGTGATTTCAAGTGTGCATCTGACAGAGGTGATGATGGCTGAAAGAGTTTTATTAATGGTCTGGGGGCTATTTTTAAATCTAGGACACATAGTGTCTGAGTGTTTGTATGTGTCTGCATGTCTTCTGCTGAAACTTGAGAGATGTACTCCTTCTTACTCTTACGCTCAGAAGTGGTCCACGTGAAGATGACATTTCATGAGCATACTGTAAGTTGTTAAAAGCATAAATATGATTTTAAGATAGGAGTGAACATTCCAATCTTTATGATGTTTAGTAAATATAAAAAGATGTAAAAACAATAACTTGCTCTCACAACATCTTTTCTCTGATTTGTTCAACAGCACTAAGGCAGTAATCCATTTCATCCAACAACCTGTCACTCACATGAGATTGCAGCAATTAGCAAACAATGATCCAATTACTGATGAACAAAATCATATCCTGACTTACTTTTTTTTCATTTGAGAAGCCATTTCACTCAGATATACAGTACATCAAGGTAGAAGTGATCACAATTTCTATTTCATGCTGGCTTTAAAGTTAGGCGAAGTTTAGGTGTTGCTATTCAGTGTCTGTTTCAGAGACAGTATAAGAAACAAGAGATTGACCATGCATAGTACGATGGTGGCAACAAAAATTTTTCCTGAAAAATAAAGTTTTGTTTTGCCTGATTTTTGATTCACTGTTGTTAGATTTTCATGGCATCATAGTCGCGCACCCATGATGCTCAAGATGGCTGCTGAGTGAACTGATTTTGCCATAAATGGACTTCGTCTGGGTTTTTTCCATCATAAACTATGCTGCTAACAAGTTCAACCTCTATTCCTTCTGTTAATAGGTACAGAAATTCCAGATGGACTTTGCAAAGTGGAGATGGCAGCAATATTTATTTAGACTTATAAACACAGATGTTATTAAGACGCCTGCAGATCTTTAGCTGTCACTCTAATATTCTTGGTACGGATTCCATGATATAGCATTACACTGATCTTTGTAGGATGCACATTGTTTTGGACTGTAGTAATGTTGCTGGACTGTGGATGGAGGCCCAAGTTTTCAGGAAAACTTTTTGTACCCCTTTTTAGTTATATAACCCTTATCAGCTCTTCTGAGGTATTCTGAAACCTTTAGGGCCAGATTTACTAACAGCTTGCACCAGCGCAAACCCTCTTTTGGTGTTAAAAAACTATGTTCAGGATTTACTAAAGGCAAGCAAGTGAAAAATTAGCACTAAAAAAGTTGTGGACAGTTTTGTTTGCAGCTGACCTTATTGGATTTGTAGGAGTTTCCCATTTAGGAACAAAATTTATGAGAGGAGAGTATTTAAATGAATCATGCAACACTATTTATTAAGGTTGGCGCTAGTCAAGTACTGGTATTTGTACCATAATTTAATGGCCAAAAAAAAAAGCATGTCTGAAATCAGACTCTAATTTGCACTGCTCTTGGTACACTAGATTACGTTGGTCATTATGGAAATGATCTGGCTGCATATGTTCTTTAATGTGTGCACTGTCAGTAGATCAACTGCAGAACTTTCCACTTCCCTCTGCACTTTTACTGGATTGCGCTCTCACACTAATTTGCCCTGTTTGGAAAATCCGGCCCTTAGCGTTTACAGCTAAAATCTATAGTGGTCAGTTGAGAAAACAAACTCTCAATTAATAATGCTTATATGTAGCATATTAAACAGCAGGCTTATGATTAAAACTACCATCAGAACTACTTCTAAAAGGTGATAACCATTGTTCCCACCATGACCCACCAGATGACGACAACCCACTGATCCTTCTGACCTACTAGTCCTGTCCTTCCTTTAATGCATCACCCACTGACATCCTTGTCCAATAGCCAGGCTCCTCCCAGATACCTTTCCACCTCATCTGGCCTGCCACGAAGCCTGGACTGTGGGTGGAGCAGGGATCTAAGAAGACAAGCCGCAAGAGGGGTGAATGACTCAAACTGCGGTGCCACCTGGTGGAAGTTTTCAGGCTGATCTGACCCTCTCTCCTGTGATGCTGAACCTTCCCAACTGGTCCATTGTAGATAGCTTTTATATGCAGTGTTATCTGAAATGGTCTCAGACCATGGAAGGCTCCCCATGAGCATGGCGTAGATTAGAATGCCTAACGCCCAGCTGTCTGTACTGGGATCCACAGAAACCAACATCCTTTGAGTCTTTCCAGAGTCCTCTTTTTGCTTGTTCCCATTGTTGTCCACCCCCAAGTGGCCTGAATGGTTCTCTTCATTCTTTCTTGCCATCTCGGCCTCAGGCGTGCAGTAAGGGGAGCTGTACCACACACATGGTACCCTCGTGCCTTTAGCCTTCACCATGCCAAAATCACCAAGTTTGACCCAATGACACTCACGGTCACATAGGAAGATGTTCTCCGGTTTGACATCACGATGGACAAAGCCAAGAGAATGGAGGTGAGAGAGGGCACCGCTGATCTGGGAAGCCACTCCCTGGGCACGGCTTTCTTCAAGACCAACCTGCAATGAAGAAATCAGTTTACCACTAGGCCAGGGGTGTCTAGTCCTGCACCTGGAGTTTAGCTCCAACCTGCCCCAAGACACTTGCCTGAAAGTTTCTAGTAATTCTAAAGACCTTGTTTAGCTGGTTGAGGTGTATTTTATTAGGATTTAAATTTAATTCTGCTGGATTGTAGCCTTCCAGGATCAGGACTGGACAACCCTGATTTAAGCACTAATCAATTTACAGAGCTTGCATCAACCTGTCATTGCAAAATGACTATTGTACCTATTATTTACAATACATTTTTCTGTTCTTTCATTGTTCATTTCAACTAAACCAGTTGTTCCCAACCCTGGTACCCAACAGTATGCATTTTTGGATGTTTCCATAATCTAACACGGGGTAGGCAAGTTCGGTCCTAAAGAGTCTATAGCTGCAGTTCTCAACTCTGGCCCGCAAGGTCCAATTTCCCTGCAGAGATTAGCTCCAACCTTTATCAAACACGCCCGAACAAGCTAATCAAGAGGTGCATTCGACTTAACGCAGCGCTGCACAGATCGATCAAATTCTGACTTGAAGCAGTGCATGCCGGTTAGAAATTTTGTCCAACTTAAGACGGCGCTGACGCCACGTGACTGTCACGTGTGGCATCAATGTGTGTTTCGGGTTTATTCTAACCTTTTTAATTCCAATAATGCTCACAAATCTGTATTTTTAGAACAGTAAAAGCGTTTTTTTACTGTAGTCGCAATGTTATATTGAGTCACGTTTATCAAAAAACACTAATAAAAGCACATGTACCCCCACTTTATTAGTATTTAAATAGTTTATGATTATGTTGAGCTTTATTCTTGAACAGATGGCGCTGTATTAAGCAGTATTTCACCAGTTCACACTTACATATAATTAGCTGGATTAGTAATGCGTATTTGGCGTGCTGTCCGGGGAGGGGCTCCAAGCTCGGGAATGGCCCAAACCCAGAGTACCCCCCCGTATAAGTGGAGTAAGAACTCGAAGTGAGGGGATGGGGCGGTTAAGGAATGCTGTTAAACTGTCAATGAATAGAGAGGTAAGTCAGCTGCATTTGTACCTATTGGTGTTGCTTAACTTGAGTGCGCTCCACCTGTGTTTGATTAGGCTAAGTGTCTGACGTGCTCCTCCTGAACCTTGTTAATAAAACATCATATAAAAAGTGTTTCTGTTGCTCATGAAAACCTTTCTGAAACGTCTGTGTATTTGACAAATATTGCATTTTATTCACTTCATCTGTGATAGAGTATGCAGTATGCATGAGCGTCACTAACGGGAGCAGAAAGTGTCCGGCTTGACGGCTCCGTTTTCAACTCCGCCCCCGACTGCAAGCGGCTACTCTTGTTGACCGCCGTCTGTAGCCGTGCTTCAAGTCGAATGCACCTAAGGTCTTCAGGATCACTAGAAGGTTACAGGCAGTTGAGTTTGGAGCTAAAATCTGCAGGAAAGTGGAACTTGAGTGCCAGAGTTGAGAATCCCAGGCCTATAGGCAGGTGAGTTTTTTTTTTTTCAGGGTTGGAGCTAAACTCTGCAGCACAGCAGCTCTCTAGGACCGAACTAACACAACAATTTCAGGTCTTGGACTCTCTGCTAAAGATCTGATCTGAATCGTGTGTAATCCTGTGTAAACCTGCTCCTGGAGGGCCACTATCCTGCAGAGTTTAGCTTTGACCCTAACTAAACACACCAGATCCGGCTAATCAAGGTCTTCAGTTTTACTAGAAATATCCATGTAAGTGTATTGGGGCAGACTGGAGGTAAACTCTGCAGGACATTGGTCCTATAGGGGCAGTCATCATTAAGAGGCATGAAACTGATGTCAAACTTTTACCAACCTCGGGAACGATGACATCGTAGAGGTCACCATAAAGGCAAGGTTGCTGGGCGAACACATAGTGAGTAGGAGTGGAGAATGCGATGCCTAAAGCTGAGGTAAGTGAGGGGTGGGTGCAGAAGGCCAAAGACAGGTTATATTCCCTCAGAAATGACAGTAGAGATGTGTCGTCTCGCAGAAAGAATTTAAGGGCCATTGGAGTTCCTAGATTCCATGCAAAATTTGGAGGAATAATGGAGATATTGTCAAAGGGAAAGGAAGAAGGAAGCAGTACGCAGTAATCTAGCACAATTCCCAGAAATGCGATACAGCATGGATGAGATCAGATGAGAGAAAGACAAAGCAACATAACTTACCTCTCTTCTTGTGCACTGCTAATTTGACTTTTCCATATGAACCCTCTCCAAGAAGTTTAATAACTTGGAAGTGATCTAAAGGCTCCAGTGATTCTAGAGACTGAGCCGTTAAGTGACAGAGCTCATCCAGAAGTCTTGTGGCAGTCTGTAAGAAGCAAAACTAGGCTGTCAGGGTTGCAGACGGATGTGCCAAACATTCAAGAGCTCATGTAATTTGTTTCATAAATTAGAGCATCTATTAGATGCAAAAAGTCTTATTTGGCATAGTTCCCATGCTTTTTTGGTGTTGTTTTCTACCTTTCTGGACCATGTCAAACAAGGTTTCACTAGCTGTTAAATACCACAAAATATCATGTTGAAAGTAAACAGGATCTGTCTGGATCAGAGATATACTGCTGGGATCTGTCACTGCATACAAGGTTGCTACAGTGAAAGGGTGATTTGGGCCTCAGTTCTGAGGATTGGCTATTCTGTCAACACATCTTAACTGTCCACAGACAGCTGTTCTATTCAGCTGAGCTTCATAGGATTAAGTGTTCTGTTCATTAATAGTATTGGTAGCTGATCAACATTTATTCATGTAGCATGATCGAATGACATAATTTAAATTTGAACTAGATGTTGTTTTCAGTGTTTTTTGGTTTTTAGTCTGGGTATGCTTTGGTGTCCCAAAAGCAGAAAAATTACACTCTTTAGTAAAGCAGCAAGCAGCAGTTCAGGATGATGGTGGACAGTGTTGCATAAGAGGGATAAGGTGCACCTGTTGGGCATCAGTTGTGTGAGGACAGACAG
This sequence comes from Tor tambroides, assembly GCA_021397915.2. Lineage (NCBI taxonomy): Eukaryota > Metazoa > Chordata > Actinopteri > Cypriniformes > Cyprinidae > Tor > Tor tambroides. The sequence goes on along the minus strand of JAFVLL020014554.1, from coordinate 2,462 downwards.
CTCACCAGAAGTTGTGAGTGGTTAACCCCTTGTCAAGAACAGTGGAATGGGCAGCACATCTAAGTTCTTCAGGATTAGTTGCGAATGTTGTAAATCGCTGAATTACATGTTCTAAATTCTATGTTCTAAAAACCTTTCAGGTATGTGCTATATAAAAGGTAATAGATAATTAGTTTATAATTGTAGGCTGACCTTGTGTTTTGCACTTAATAAACTTTGTGTTGATAAACTTCATAATAGCTTACTTTCAGCTTTTCTATAACTAAATATGACATATACCAAATATGTGTTTCTCTTAATTGTGACTTTTTCTCATATAGTTTTGTTATATTTTGCAATGACTTTATTTCTTATATTAAAATTTCTCACAAATACCTTTTTTACTCTTAAAAGAACATCACAAAAATAAAAGTATAAAATATATTAATATACAGAACATTACAATATTTCATAATATAACATTATTACATGATTATATACATGCCTTGGTGAGCGTAAGAGACTTCTTTCTGAAACACTAAATAATCTTACTAAACTTTTGAACAGCAGTGTACATAGGCCTATGGCACAAGCCTGTCTTATTTTAAATTACATTACCTGCTATACAATTTGTGCATTATCCATATAGAAGAGACATTTTGAAAGAAATGAAAAGACTTACTGTCATGTTTGCGGCTGTTGAAGGCTGTAAGGGAATTTAGAGGTGCAGTTTTCTACTGATCAGTCTGTCCATAAACTCTGGGCACTGAAAGCTGCAGGTCAAACGGGCAACAGCAGGTCAACCAGTCATAAATCAACTTACAGGTTACAGTTTCTTCTGCTTCTGAGTTCTTATCCTGGGTGCTACTGAATCTGTCTTCTGCTTTATACAGTTCAATAGTCTCTCTGTACTCTCTCCCTCTCTCTCTCTCTCTCTGTCTATCCAAATTCTCCAGTATACCCACTCACATGTGCTCTTGCTGCCATTACCCCTCCTTTTGAATGTTACAGCATTCATTGCTGACAGTATGTTCTGTAGGCTTTGTATAACAGGCAATTTGGTATTATACTGGCTATTAAAACCCCCAACCTTTTTGGTTCTTCTCTCTGATATATTTAACACTCTCACATTTTGTACCTTCTGTTTATCGAACACATTTTGTGTCTCATTTGGACTGTCAATATAATATATAAATTGACATTTATTTGAAACCCCCTCAAAACCCCTTCATTTACAACAAATATGAGAATATTGGATTTAATTGCAGTTGATTTGATTAATCAGCATTTCATGGAAACTGACTGATAGCCCTTTATCTATTTTCATGCATTATGAATCTGACAAATGTGTTATGATGCTGGCCAGCATGATCGATTTCTCTCTCAGGGATCATGAGAAATCCAACAGCTGTGAGAGAGTGGTACACAAAACGCTTATATCGCAGATCTCTCTTTCTGCAGGACGTGCCAAGTCCTGACTTTTCAGCTTTTTAAACTCTCTCACACACAGTCATATGACATATCCTTTATCCATATCCTATTCCGTATTCTGCAGCGTTTGGTATTAGTCATCATGACAAAGATTTTGACATTCATGGTTGATTACACTATAACTGATTTTTAACTGTCTGGATCTAGTTTAGCTCAACTATCTGTGAAAATGCTCAGCCAGACGGGGCAGGAAAATGTTTTACAAACCTACAAATAAGATGCACAAGTTTATTTTAGGAACAAATATTGAAATCCAAATATAACTGATTATATCAGAAACGATCTGATGACGTTTATGCAGTTATGCAGTTCAACAAGTTAAAAAAAAAAAGAGATGAATGTTGAATGTTTGATGTAAAATTTTATTGAAAGAAAAATGACAAAAGCAATTAAATAATAAAAAAGTATAAATAAAAAAATAAATATATAGATATGTATAAAAAACATCCAGGACACTACTAAAGCATACATCCATCTCACTGGACTTGTAAAGGTAAATCCGAGTGAATTTGGGTGTTTGTTCCCTTCACCTGAATGATTTTACCAAATAATTCTCAGATATTAACACCACTAAATTTTTTTCAACATGTAAGCATACATTTGCAAATCTGTTTTCCTGTCTACATGTAGTCTGAGTCCATCATGAACAATGTCAAAAGTTCTTTTCAAGTAATGTAAGGCCTCTTTTACTTGTTTTCAGTGCATTTCTGCAATATGGTGGCACCTTCAATTCAGACTAAACACATAATAACAGGGAATAAATACAATCTGAATGCAGTGAGTGCATTTCAAGCTGCTGTATTTGCAATATGCTCACAAAAACCCATGGTGCATCAGCAATAACATCCATTAGCCCTAATGAAACTTTGGAATTTGTTTTTGTGTTGAATGCCCAATTTTATCATCCATTTATTTTGCCAAATAGGCTATGGATCAACATCATTCACTGTTAAAAAAGACTTTTAAACAAACATAGGCTTAACATTAACCAT
>JAFVLL020014552.1:17119-54323 GCA_021397915.2 Tor tambroides | reverse complement strand
AGGTTATAGTGCAGGTGAAAGTGACTCCATGCTCACGGTGAGTAGCAGTGAAGTTCAGATCAGAGATGAGCTCCTGTAGTCTGCTGCTCTCACTGAGGGGGATTCTGGGAGTGGAGCTCCATGTGAGAGTTGGTGGAGGAGAGGAGCAGAGAGTCTCAGCAGAGCAGCGCAGACTCACAGAGCTCCCCTCCAACACCTCCTCCTGATCCTGCTCCACATACAGCTGCACTCTGGGTTTGGGAGGAGGGCCTGAAATAGAGAAAGTAAAAAGACAATGATGGCAACTTTTAAAACCCTCATTTAACACATTTGTTTATAAATAAAAGGCTCAAATCACTCACCAATGACATTTATAGTGGAGCTGTTTGTTTTGTATGTGTATCACAGATCTTCACTCTTAATCTTGAAGAAATATTTACCATTGTGATTTGAGCTAACATTATAAAAGACAGTGGTGCAGTTCTTCTCATGTAGTTTTCCAGTTATTTTCCCATTAAAGTGATTAGGTTTGGGATCTCTGGAGTTAAACACTTGATGTGTATCCTTGACAGTTCCATCTTTGAGCCACAGTCCTGTAGTAGCACTCTCAGTGAGGTATTTGTCAAATTCTTCCCGAATCTCAAAAGTGCACTTTATGATCAGACAGGATCCACTGAGAGCTTCAATCTTCTGTGGCAGAATGACGCTAAGATCTCTGCAGCAAACACCTACAACACACACATATAATAGAGACATGTAACAAATAATTTAAAAAAATACTATAAATACCAAGAAAAGAGGTCTGAAAATTTTGTTTGTAAATTTAGTCTATAAATCAAAATATACTTTAAAGTTTAAACCTTTCAAAGGAAAACTGAGAATAATTATTTTCTCTGCTGTCCAGATGTCCATCCTTTTATTCATTGAGGAACATCAACCTATAGGTGCAAAGCAAATAAAGAAAGAAAAAAATGACCACTGGGTAAACTGAGCCACCCCCACCCCCTAACACCTCATTTATGCACAAATTCTGTTATGTCATATATTTAAAAATGACTAATTTCTCACCTTCCGTGATTAAGAGATGTTTCTTTGTGATTGCGAGAACACTGGCAACATGAAACTCACCTTTGCTTTCAAGGAAAACGATGCAAGAGTTTTTGAAAAAGTTGGTATCTCAGGAAGGAGGAAGTAACTTTTAATACTTTACATCAATATTAATGGTTGATTTAAATCATTGCCTTACTTTTTGGTTGTTTATTTTCCTCCCATAAATTAAAATACTTCCTGAAAATAATATTGTGCAAACATATTACAGTTTTTTTCTCTGTGAATTCTTATTTTAAACCCTAGAATCTTGGCCCATTACTTTAATATTTCAGTATACATTACTTATATAATATTTAAGCATATTAATTGATAGGTTTAACCACTTAAAACATCAAAATATTCTATGCATGACATTTTTATTAGTTGTTTCATGAAATTGTCCATACATCCTTTATAACAATAATTAAATATAGACATGACAGTATCTGTTAACGTTCAATGAGTATATTAATATTAGCTTTAATGTAATGGGGGTAAAACAGCCAAAAGACTATAAATATAAAGACTATATTTGAGGGAATTTGTAAAAGAAAATGAATCTGACCCTCGTGAGGGCAGAAAGTGTGGGAATCTCCTGTTTAGATCCCAAGTTTCCAGCTGTAACACCTGCTGCTGATTAGAGACGGACTGAAGCTGTGCTGCAGGAACCGAATCTGAAGTGCAATCTACTGACTGGCAGCAGATCTATTATAACTTCCCTTTTTCATCACATCACACCAGTACTTCCTGGATCAGCATGAACATGCATTCTGTGCACAGACAGAGCCTTGAATTTAATTTAGTTAACCGGTTAACTGAACAACCTGGCTTTTTAATTATTATTTGGCCTTAAATTTAATAAAGATGAACATTTTTACAGTCGTTATTATTGTGTCACAATATACCAAGGTTTAGGATCTCTGAACCACAAACCTGTAAGCAGCTTTCTCAGTGAGATATTTGTCATATTGTTGCTGAATCTGCACTTTATGATCACAAAGGATCCACTTATTAAAGTTCTTGAATGGCGAAGGTAAGGGAGAGATACACACACCATGAAAGAAAAACAAAAACATTTTTTCAGTTACACTCATCTCGCCTTTAAAAGAAGATCGGACCAAAGTAGAGATCACATATACAGTCACATCACCAAAATGATACAAACGTACACAACATATATTTAACATTGTTGGAATGGTTTTAGGGAAACAAATATTCTTATAATCACAAATCTGAAGCACATAATCTGAATTATAACTTTACAGAAGTAAAAACATTTCAACTTTATTTGATGATGACGCTATAGAATTGATTGCAATATAATCAATAAGAAATAAAAACCAGCTGTATGTTGTTTAAAAAAAAGAAAGAAGAAAGAAGTCAAAATAAATGTCACTTGTTCTGACCGCATTAGGCTATTGCTTCATCTGTGACACTGTGGCTCATTCATTTGTGTACAATTACACAAATGAATGCTTCCTAAAGCAGTTTCTTTCTATTTCTTTCAAACATATTTTTTGTGAATTCCGTTCTCAAAAATTATAATTCCCACACCATAATAATTTGATAACAGCGCCACCTACTGTTCAAAAGTGATAAGCAATTAAATCACATTACATAGTGATTGTATTTGATTGATGATTTTTCAGTCATTTCGACTACAATAATCTAATAATATCTTTAACCACTCATTGTTGGAGTTGATCTGATGCTTCCACGGCATGATTCATTGTTCCTTCTTTGTGCTTTTTTTTCTCTATAAAACATGAAATCACAAAACTGGTGTCTTAAGCTATTCTAAAAAATTGAAACTAAATTTCTCCAGAGTTTAACTTACAACTGACATACTTTATTGACACAAAAATCAAACTTATGTAAACTGTGACTGCAGCTTTTGAAAGAAGTCATCATCTTCAGTATTAAAAATAAATGTGGCAGATCCACTCTATTAATAAAGACTTTTTGTCTCAGGACCAAAGAGATTAAATTGACACACATAGAATGCTAATTAAAACTTTCACAAGTTTTTTCCATACCTCAAGTTTTTTCCTTGCCTCATTTTCCTTACATCATAAAAACCTGCCTGCCTGCTGTCCTCACCCTGTCCCTTACTGTGATATATTTACATGAACCAGAAAAACAAGACCGTTAGTGATTTCCTATAATACCTATAATACCTATAATAGTATATATTCACCTTCCTTGTGAAAAGACCCCACAAAAGTGGAAGATCATATCAATAATTTAGTAAACTTATTATACTTCAGGTGATCTATCAATTCTAATATTAAAAATAAATGTCAGTTCCACTAGCTTCCTGCTCAGCACTCAGCATTCATGCATTACTAAGTAAATGAAAAGAACATAAATAACACAGAATAGGTTCTCTTTCAAAGAATCGCTCGGTATCTCACTATGGGAAACACCCCAGGTGTGATAGACTATGGAAGCACCAATTACACGTCTGTCTGAAGGACGGACCAATCACAGCGCTTGACAAAGAGCCCACCCCCTCCCTATATATACAGCTGTGATCCCCGAAACGGCATTCTTGTTCTGTTCCCTGTGAAGACTTTCCTTCAGCACCTAGTCTGCACTGCTTCAGTTCATAAATGTACCGTCAAGGTTGACGTTGCCGAACGCAGTACAGTCAAAGAAAGAATCTGTTGTGGATTCTCTGCTCGTTACTGAGCTTCTTTTCCTCGCTCAAAGAAAATCAGTTGTGGATTCCCTGCTCATTACTGAGCTTCTTTCCCTCACTAAAAGAAAATCAGTTGTGGATTCCCTGCTCGTTGCTGAGCCTCTTTGCTTCGCTGTTCTTAGCGGTGTGTCACTAGCTAACGCGTTAAGGCGAGCTAATTAAGGTTGTCTGACTTACCATGTCGGTGTCCAAGATTGCTGCGGAGAAAGGGAAGTAGGCCCCATCGCGCTCATGTCCGGCAGCATGTGGATTCATGATCTCGGGCTGGGATTCGCATCCGATGTGCATCGCATGCATGGGTGTCAAGCATGCCCAGGCTGCGCTGGTGGATGCAGAAAGTAGCGCACTGTCGTGTAATGTCGGCCTGGATTCTAGAAAGAAGGCTTCGGGTGGCTGCATATTCCAAAGATGATTGGTCTCCTTTGGCAAAGGTGGTCCAACCCTCTGCCCCGCGGGATCTTCCTTCGTGGGGGGATATTATGGATTCGGAGTCCCCTGAGTTTATACAGCTGTTTGACCAGCAGCTGCTGGCGGAGGGCGATGAGGTCGAGTGAGAGGAAGAGGAAGATGAGGAGATGTTAGCTTGTCTCCTCCGAGATGAGCCGGATGATGAGGAGGATCCACAGCCCAAGCATCCAGGGCCATGAGCGCGCAAAGCGGCGATGTGGCGTCGACTGTGTTGGACTGCGACTTAGTTGAGGTTTGTAAGCATGCAGCAGCTAAACTTGACATCGCTTGGCCTGGGGATCCAGGACTTACAAGGGATATCTATGACAAGAAAATGCTCCCTTCCCGCCTTCCCCAGGCGAAGCAGCTGCTTCCCGCTTTGCCGGCGTGCATCGCAGAGATGAAACGTTAATGGGATAAACCCTTCTCTCATCGCGTGCCCGTCAAGGGTTACTCGTCTCTCAATGTGAGTGAAATGGAGGGGCTTGGGCTCTCTAACCCTCCCACGGTCAAGCAGTCAGTGGCTCACCACCTGCATCCGAACAGGTGGGCCACTCTCTCATCGGCCAGCCCCTCCCTCCCTGGGAGAATGGAACGCTTCACCACTTCCATGTACCAGAAAATGTATAAATCTTTGGCACTTGAGGGCTCTCAACGTCACCTCACTGTTGATGGCCTACCAAGCCGAATTACTGGAGGAGCTGGGTAAACAGCTGGATGCCGGTAATCTGAACCCGGCGGTCTAGGAGGAGATCTGCAACATAACAGATCTCAATCTATGCACCTCACGTCGAGGGCGAGAGGTCGCTGTGGCTAAATCTCTCGAGCATTGTGGACAGGGAGAAATTGGATTTTCTCGACGCTCCGGTAGATTCGAGTGGGCTGTTCGACTCGGCTGTTGCGGAACGAATCAGCCATGAAGGGTTAAATCTAAATGCACTCGGGCTTCTCCAGGAGGTTATAGACACAATCCAGAGCGCTAGAGCTCCATCAACGCGCTCGCTGTTTGATCTTAAATGGCGGGTGTTTGAGAACTGGTGCACTAGTAAAGGAATAATTCCTTTTCAGTGCGCGGTGAGTGATGTTCTCTGCTTATTGCAAAGCTTACTGAACAATGGGAGAGCGTTCTTAAAGTTTACCTGGCTGCTAAATCCCCATCATGGGATTTGTCCATGGTCTTGAATGCTTTAACTCAGGCCCCTTTTGAACCTCTGGAGAGTGTTCATATTAAGCTCCTATCTTTGAAAACGCTCTTACTACTTGCTTTAGCCTCAGCTAAGCAAGTGGGTGAGTTACATGCCTTGTCAGTTCATCAAGCATGTCTGAATTTTAGTCCGGATGACAGCAAGGTTACTCTGCTGCCAAACCTGGCTTTCGTTCCCAAAGTCAGTGATTCTGCTTATAACTACTCTGCTTTGGAGTTGCGTGCTTTTTACTGTCCTCCATTTTCTTCTTCAGAGGAAAGGAAGAGTGGTGATGGTGGAAGCGATTGAACTAGCCTATACATCTATGGGTCTTCATTGCCCAGAGGGCTTAAGGGCCCATTCTACATGAGGGATTTATACCTCATGGGTGTTGTTCAAAGGGGTGTCGGTGGGAGATATTTGTGTGGCGGCAAGTTGGGCTTCCCCGCATACATTTATCAGATTTTACTGCCTTGATGTCACTGCGCCTTCATTGGCTCATGCATTTCTTAAAGTGTGCCCTTTGGAGAATTGAAAGGTTCTCTTTCTTTCTTTTCGAGTCTGTTCGGCGACTTTGGAAAGCATGCATTACGGGAGTTGGCTATATCATTCCAATAGTGAGATACCGAGCGATTGTTTGAAAGAGAAAGTTAGGTTACTTGCGTAACCCTGGTTCTCTGAGAACAGAGTGAGGTATCTCACCAAGCTTCCCTACTTGCATAACACGGGGGAAGAGCGTGCTTAGAATGCCGTTTCGGGGATCACAGCTGTATATACAGGGAGGGGGTAGGCTCCTTGTCAAGAGCTGTGATTGGTCCGTCCTTGATAAACCAGATGTTGTGTAATTGGTGCTTCCATAGTCTATCACGACTGGGGCGTTTCCCATAGTGAGATACCTTGCTCTGTTCTCAGAGAACCGGGGTTACGCAAGTAACTTAACGTTTCCATACAGCTCAACCAAAATCAGTCCAAGCACTTTCCAAAATGTTCAGTGTTAGGGGTCCCCAGACCTAGGATCAAAAACCACTTGTGTATAGTATGTCATTTGGGACACAGTTTTTGTTTTTATTTGTTCCCTTTGCCAACATATTGGGAGACACAATTGCCCTGCTCCCTCCAGAGTTCCCACTTGAAGGGCTTTGCCCTTGTGGAGTGAGTACAGTAGGATTGTTCACTTTCGACTGGAATTCACTCTCTGTCTCCACTTGTTGCCATACCATTTACCCCTGTCCCAATAGTAACAGTTGTGTGAGACATCAGTAATTAGGTCAATACAGCAGGGTGACTTGTGCACATTACTACCCTCTTCTGGTGATTTACAGACAGAATTCACACAGACAGCAGATTGTATATAGTGGTTTGGTAAGATGAGAAATTCAATATATTATATTATTTATTCTTGCATCTTTACAAACAGAAAGCAAAATGTTGAAAATTAAAAAAGAAGCTTGTTAATTATTTCACTGCTGCAGTAGTAGAGTACTCAAAACCAGAAGATGAGTAAAACGAGACAAAATATTCTATACAAGTAAACTGTACATCAAAGGCCAACTTGAATTAAATCTAAAGTCTTATTTTGAAATCTTTTTATCATTCAGTATAAATCATATAGAAAATATGTACTTAAAAATCCAATAATAAAACAAGAACATAAAAAGTAAAATGTGTATTTGTATATTTGTATTTTTATTAAATAAAAATATGCACATGCACCCACTTCTTTTTCAGTCTTTATTATATCTATCCATTTAAAAAATAAAAAATAAAAAAACTAGCCAATAGCAAATACACTTGATTGGGAAATGAATAATTAAGCGCATACACTACATGGCTTTTGCACAGATTTTCAATGTAATATGTTAATATGTTTATATTATTTATCACTTTTCAGTATTTATGTTCTTTTCAGTCCCAGTAACATTGTGATTTTTCTTTACATCATTTACAGTGGGTGAAATAATTATTTGATCACCTGCTGATTTTGTGAGTTCGCCCACTTAAAAAAAAGAGAAGGGTTTATCATTTTTATGGTAGGTTTATTTTAACGGATAGAGACAGAATATCAAATGAAAAATCCAGAAAAAAGCAGCATACAATGTTGAAAAAGATTTACATTTTAGTAAGTCAAATAAGTATTTGATCCCCAAGCAAAACATGAATTAGTACTTGGTGCAGAAACCCTTGTTGGCAAGCACAGAGCTAAGATGTTTCTTGTAGCTGGTCACCAGGATTGCACACATCTCAGGAGGGATTTTGGTCCACTCCTCTTTACAGATCCTCTCTAAATCATTAAGGTTTTTTAGCTGTCTCTTGGAAACTCAAACCTTCAGCTCCCTCCATAGATTTAGGCCACTCCATGACCTTAATGTGTTTCTTCTTGAGCCACTCCTTTGCTACCTTGGTGGTATGTTTCGGGTCACTGTCATGCTGGAAGACCAATCCATGACACATCTTCAGTGTTCTGACTGAGGTTCTTGTTCAAGATTTTACAGTACATGGCCCCATCCATTTGCCCCTCAATGTGGTAAAGTCGTCCTGTACCCTTAGCAGAGAAACAGCCCCAAAGCATAATGTTTCCACCTCCGTGCTTGACTGTAGGGATGGTGTTCTTGGGGTGATAGTCAGCATTTCTCTTCCTCCAAACACGACAAGCCGTGTTGATGCCAAAGAGCTCAATTTTGGTCTCAACTGACCACAGCAGTTCTCCCTAGCCTTCTCTGAATCATTTAGATGTTCATTGGCAAACTTCAGATGGGCCTCTACATGTGACTTCTTGAGCAGGGGGACTTTGCGGGCAGGATTTCAATCCATTGCGGCGTAATGTGTTACCAATGTTTTGCTTGGTGATTGTGGTCCCAGCTGCCTTGAGATCATTAACAAGCTCCTTCCGTGTAGTTCGGGGCTGATCCCTCACCTTTCTCATGATCAACCTTACCCCATGAGGCAAGATCTTGCACGGAGCTCCAGACCAAGGGCGATTGATGGTTGTTTTGTATTTCTTCCATTTCCGAATAATCGCACCAACAGTTGTCTCCTTCTCACCAAGCTTCTTGCTGATGGTCTTGTAGCCCATTCCAGCCTTGTGCAAGTCTACAATCTTGTCCCTGATGTCCTTTGACAGCTCTTTGGTCTTGCCCATGGTAGATTCTATGGACAGGAGTCTTTTATACACACAGCAAGCTGAAATTAGGAGTATCTTCTTAAAGTGACAGGACTAATCTGTGTTCCACATGTGCACATAACCAATCTGTGGGAGCCAAAATTCCTGCTGGTTGGTAGGGGATCAAATACTTATTTGACTTACTAAAATGTAAATCTTTTTTTAACATTTGTATGCTGCTTTTTTCTGGATTTTTTGTTTGATATTCTGTCTCTATCAGTTAAAATAAACCTACCATAAAAATGATAAACCCTTCTTTTTTTAAGTGGGCAAACTTACAAAATCAGCAGGGGATCAAATAATTATTTTCCCCACTGTATATGCTTTATAAGCATTGTGCACCTACCGTACACATGAAGGCACATCATCATGACCACCAAAGACACAACAGCAACTCTAATCAGCACAGAGAAAAGATTCCAACCTAAAGAATAAATGAGTGTTTGGAAAACTACTAGCGAGCTGTATCATAAACTTCAAAGGGGCTATAGCCTGTAAGAATCACGTAGTAATTGCTTTTTATTGCCAATGTGTCAACAGTTTGTAACAAAAAGTATTACTTAATGCTATAGTCTCATATAGCTAGATCTCTATAGTCTCAAATATACTTTAATCAAACTATCATAACATTGTAATGCTAACATAGAGCTGGTACAAACATATCCACATTGCTTTGATCAGATGTTGACATTTTTGTTGTGTGTTTATTTTGTTATTTATATATAAATAGTTATGTAGTTATATACAGAGCTGGGTAGATTACTTACAAATTGTACCCCATTAGTGATTACAGATTACATGATGAAAACGTAACGTAATCTATTACTAATTTTATGTCATGTATTCTGACTACTTTTTAGATTACTTAAATCTAACTCGTTTTTAAATTTACCATTGAACATACCATACTGATATAAAAAAGCAACAAGAAAGAAAATATACTCTATTTTTTTATATCAACGTCATGCATTAAACATTGAATTACATCAGGATTTCCCAAACTGGGTTTTATGTAGTGGGTCGTGAGTTGAGTTATCTGTGAGTTGATAAAAAGCTAAAAATTAATTAAATCATAAAAATGTAAAATCAATTATTATTATTGCTTATGAATATTTACGATTCACGATCGGGGCGCCTCCAACGTTCTTCCGAGCAGCCCGATTATCTTGTGGTGTGTACCCAACATAAAGCAGGCAAAGAGCTCGATTGGCTACTGTTCAAGGATTGTCTGTTTCTGAGCATCTAATTAGCACACTTTTACTGACTTTGAATGAATGAATGAATAAATAATTGTGACACATACAGCAGGCTATGTATAGTTTGGGGGTGGGCACAACTTGGTCAAAGTTCAAATAATACATTATCACTCATGGAAATTTGCAAAGATAAACAAAAGGTGAATGTACCTTTGAGAACAAAGCCAATATCTGTTATAACCATAATGCAAAACAGGTGGCTGGGGCATTATGCACTAATGCAACTGAACTCACTTCATTTAAAGAAAGTAACACTGACATTATCATATGGTGTAGGTTCATATATGTTTCAATAACTGTCACTAATTTACATTTTTAATATTTTGACAATTAAATCCTGGTATATGCGAGAAAAAGTGTAAAACTGTCATAGCTGGAAAATGGACTTTTACAAACTGAAGCCTTACAAGTATGCAATTTTCATACTTTTTTATTGTTTTTTCTTTTGTTTTTATCTTGCGTACATTAAAGCCCTCATGCAATCCTGAGAGCTGACATCTAAATAAGAATGTTTATTAAGTGAGTAGTATGCCTATTAACAACAACAACAAATATTGCACATATGACACACTGTTTAAATTCCCAAAGAATGTTTGTTATCTAACACAATAACAGAAAATACATGTTTTAGTTTGCTATAAATCCAAATCCAAATTTGAATGAATTAAAAATTACATGTTTATACAAATATTTTATGCTTTAGTAGATTCACTTTGCTTTACGTCCATATCTGCCCTTGTTTTGCTTTGGCTGCTGCTTTGCGAGGAACCTGGTAAATGTCTTCTGCATGTGGCATTGAGGAAACCTTTCTGATCTTTGCCTCACTACCTTCTACATTTTGACCACAGTATCGGACCACCGCATAATCGGTAGTAAGCGAAGAGATGCCTCTGATGTCGTTTGACTCTGGATTGGTGTTTGTAAAGTTAATTGTTGAATAATGTAGGGGTTCTTGGTGATTCAGTGTGGGGTCTTCAGCTGATGACATCATAACTTTATTAGCATAAAAAGGCTCTCCCCTACTGTCCACCGAATCACCCTTGTGAATGAACAAAAATGGAGACTCGTCAGTAGAAAGTTTTATGCACAAGAAACTTGAAATTTGTCAGTGGGTTAAGAAACTAATTGTATGTAAAAGAGGTCTGGTGTTTGTGAGTTCAACATATTCATGAATGAATAGCATGTGTGTGTTTGATATATTGTAACATACCCCATCAGTCTGAATCAGTCCAGCTTTATCTCCCCTTTGGGTCCTGCAGAACCATCTACAGAAATAATTTATATGACACATAACTGCTTGTATCTTATTTATCAGAAAATGTTATTGCTCAGAGGTTTCTCTTTCATAGCTCAGGAGACTTTAAATATAGTGAAACATAAGGAATATACGGCAAGTGAAATTTAACTCCAATAATTTATCTCAGATGTTCCTTCTACAATTCCTTAGGTGAAATAAAAACACAAGAGACAAAGTTGTGGACATAAAGTTACATCATAGATCCATACAGCTATAAGTTGAATGTAGAACACCCAGATAATTTGATCTTAGTATCTGGAAGCATTATAAAAAATGTTTATATTGAACATCTCTGACTTTTGGTTGCAGACTAAAATCATCAAATCTGACACTACTGTAATTTGAGACATTGTTGAGATCTCCTCTGAAATACTAGTGGACACATACAAGATTATTAGAGTCTTTTCTGGGAACTGGAGATGATTGGAAAAGCAGGAGACCTCCTTTGTGACTTTTCTTTCTTAGGGTTAAGATCATACTCTTGTTTTTACATCAGGTAATCACTCTGTCTACTTACTTGTACAGAAGTGTTGTGACCCATAAGATTGCCATAAACAAAGTTCCAACTGCAATCCCAACCAGGAGGGAATACATGTTAAAACCTATTAAATAAATAAGTGACAGGGAAATTTATTCTGGAGAGCAACTGTACTGATATCAATTAAATATTTAACCATGCATATCTGAATAACTGTTGTCTATTCAGTAAAAAAAATAAAATAAAAAAAATCAGCAGGCTAGTTGATTTACTGACATATCAACAACTAAAATAGATTAATTGTTAAATTTTAATTTACCTGGAGCACTTTCAGTGATGAAAACCAGAAGAAACAGTTGACTTGCAGTGCCTCGAGTGTTGTTGCTGACACACTGCAGAGTGGATGTGTGTGTGAGAGACTGATGTAGAGTGATGGAGCTCCTCAAGCCTGTGCTGCTCAATCGCTCTTCACTGATGAACGTGTTTGAAGAGTTAGTGACAGGACGTCCAGACAGATGCCACTCCAGTTCAGGAGAGGGATTCCCATCAACATCACAGAAACACAGAGTTACATCAGTTCTGCTACAGCTGGAGGAAGTGGAGATCTGAGGAGCATCTAATCGAGAGAAAAATCGAAAATTGTCTGTTCAGCACAACTGGAAATATTTCATAGTAACTTTTTATGCAGTTTACATTGCTTACAATCACTTGGTTGAAATATTTTCTGTATTCTTTTTTTACTCACACTGAATGTCCAGCATCACTGATGAGTTTTGGGCACCATGTTGGTTCTGAGCTGTACAGTGGTACCAGCCTCTGTGTGTCGGGTCGGTCCTATTGAAGGTAAGAGTGTCTCCAGTCTGCAGCTGCTCCAACTGTCCTTCTCTCTCTCTGGACCAGGTGTAGTTCAGCACTGCTGGATTTGCATCACTGCTGCAGATCAGAGTCACTGAACTGCCCTCCAACACAGAGCTGGAGGGAACCACAGACACTGCTGTGTTTTTAGGCGAATCTGAAGGGGGGAAAAAATCAGGTCCTCACAATAAAAATCAAAATAATATAATTCACAAGTCAAAAGTAAAAAGCATCACAAAGCATCACTTACACTGAACATGTACTGTGATGCTGTCCTGTGCTGTTTTGGTCTTGTCCTGTAGCTGGTAGGTTATAGTGCAGGTGAAAGTGATTGTTATTATTTTTAAATAGAGAATATATTATATATTGCTATTAAGAATTTTAACATGAAATTGTAAAAGTATCATTTGTATCTTTGCAAACGTATATTGTGTTTTAACAGAACTCAAGTAAAGTACAGATTTTCCAAAAGTAATTCTAAGTACAGTAAAGTACTATTACTCAAATACTCAGCATCTCTGCAATTAAAACATTTAGACATAGTTATACACAACTGACTAAACACACAGGTATTATGAAAAATGTTTTAGTTGTTTACTTCATATTGCAAATGTCTTATTAAAGAAGGTAAAGGAGAGACACACACCTTGTAAGAGAAAGATAAAAATGATGATTTTCTCCCCTATGCTCATCTTGCTATTAAAAGATGGTCAGACCTAAGCAGAGATGATATACAGTCACATCACAAAAATAACATAAACATGAAGAACAAACACATATTCGACATATGTTGTTCTGGAATGATTTAGGCAAACAAATATTATTCTAATAATCACTAATCATCTGAAATAAACTATCTGAGGAAAAAAAGGTACAAAACTAGGTAGAAAGGTACATATTTGTACCTCATTTACCCCTAAATGGTACATATTAAGACCTCATTTTATGTAATTTTTTCTCCAGCAAACAAAGGCAGTTTTTTCTTAAAACATCATTGCTTCATCAGTGAGTCCACAGCTATTTGTAACACAGGAAAATTCTCTCAGATAAGGTCTAGAGTCAAAAGTACAATTGAAAGCTTCATATAGCAGTAGTTTTGCTTCCTAGTAGTAGCAGTGGTTGAATTCTGACCTCTCTCCATGGTTTTTCATTAATTAGTTTGCACCTGTTTGTATTCAGTCCATTATTTTGTGTTTTTTAAGCCCTTTAGCTCCTTTTATTCCTTTGCTTGAAATTGTTTTGTGCCTGACACACTCTTTTGTTGATGTTTACCATTGGATTTTCCTGAGCTGTTTTTTAATTTATTTAATAAATACTTTGTTTTTGGAACATTTCTGCATCTTAATCGGACACAAAACGTGACATATGAGAGAGAGACAGAGAGAGAGAGAGAGAGAGAAAGTTTTTGCTAAATATATTGTACAGGACTGTAAAGTGTCTTTTAAATTTGGAAAGCCACTATATAAATAAAAAAAAGTATATTATTAAAATAAAATATCCATAGCTGTTGTGTAAACAATGTTTTTTTTTTTTATTTAAACTTGCTGTATTGCTTAAATATAGCTGAAAAGCCATTAAAGCCTTTTGTGGCCAAGACTTTGATGAATATGCCTTTATGCAGAAATTATTTTTATAAATAAAAGTTTGATACATGTTAACTAGGGTGTGACAAATAGTCCTAAACTCCTCTACATCAACACAAGCCCTCAATTTGTGTACAGAACAAACAAAAAATAAGAATAAGAATGGTTAACATTTCAGATAATCAGGTTATTAAATAATGTTGGAAATCTAAAACATCAGAATCAACACACCTGAAAATAAACTTTCATGTAGGTCCTACTGATATTAAACTACTTACCAGAGAAGCGTGGTAAAGTTTGAGAAATCCTCTGAATATTGGTAAAGAGTAAAGCTGACTGTTGCAAAAAAAACTTTTTTTTTTTAGACTGGAAGTCGGTGTGCTGACACAATGCATGACTGATATTTGACTAATTACACCTTCCTCTTTTACTCAGCTGTGGCTGTATCTAGAAACATCATGCTGCTCACAAACAGAACAATCTATGCAAACGTACTTAACAGTCAATACCTTCAAGCAAATTGTGCTGGATTTGTTATACTTTCCATGACGGCAAAATTTGTGTAGCCTAATGTCACAGTGAGGTTATATTAATTTAAACAAAGCTTTTACAAGATACTTTGAAGTCAATAATAAATAAAAAAATCAACCAGTATGATAATATGTTTTAACCTACAGTATTTCACCATTAGGTGGGACGGCAGGTTTTAACATCAAGAGCTGTTGAGGAGCTACAGAAGAGCTACTAGAGCTCAAATTGCTGTAGCTTAATGCTGGACATCATAGAAAGGTATCAGAACACACAGGGCATGGCATTTTGGCGTATAAAAAGTACAAAGGCTGTCACTGTACATTTCAAAAGGTACACCTTTTTACCTAAAGGATGTATAAAGGTACCTTAAAGTTACATATTAAATGTGCACATTAGTACCTAAAAGGTACAAAAGTGTACATTTGGAAAAGAATAAAGGTAAAGAATACACAAACCAGTCAGAGTGCTTCTGATGACCCCTGTCCACTGCCAAAAGCACCTACAATTGGCATGTGAGCATCAGAACTGTATCATGGAGCAATGGAATGAAAGAAGGATTTGTGCTCTGGCTCTTTTAGATCAGGTGGATGGCCGGCTACTTGTGCGTTGTTTAGAGATGGCAGCAAGATGCATTTTGGGGGAAAAGGCAGGATGGTGCATGTTACTTTGACATAAACTGTCTACCTAAAGATTGTTGCAGACCATGTACACCCCTTTACAGGCTTTTTTTTTTCAGCAGGATAATGCATGTTTCAGGAATAGTTTGAGGAACATGACAAAAGCTTCAAGGTGTTGCTTTGGCCTCCAAATTTCCCAAATCTCAATCTGACTGGGCATCTATGGAGTGTGCTGGACCAGACACCAGAGGACATGTTCTCAACAATGTATAAAAGATTACATACAAATATGTAACTTCCCTGCCCAACCTTTTCTTGTGACTACTTTAAAATTCTGTATACTTTGTTCTTTGCTCAAAATCTGCTCAGAGATCAAGCATGCATTCACCCAAATCACCTAATTCAATTCCAATAAATAAACATGCATGTGTCTTTGAGAACAAAGACAGAGCTGTTATAATGTAACCATAATGTAAAACAGGTGTAAACAGATTTGTGTTTGGATTTCCCATGTCGCATGTGTGTTACAAGATAAGTTTTACAGCAGGTTATGAGGAAATAAAATGGAATATGTGGAACCAGAGTATGGCATGGCTGAGAAATAGTGACTAAAAGAAATTTTTGCAATCGACATTTTTGAGAAAATGTTATTTTAGTAATCATATCCTCGGTAAATAAGAGAGTGTGGTGTATGCACATTTCCAATGTTGTTATATTTTCCTTCTTTTCATATTTATTTATACAGTATATTCATTATGCTATTCTACGATTCTTTTATTATTACTCCACATTATGTTCCTATTACTTATTCATATTACTGTTTTTATGTTACTATACACTCAAGTATTTTGCTAAATTTGTCTGCTCATTTTTCGTAGTTTTCCAAGAGCAGGTATTTGCAAAAGGATATTTAAATGTTAAGATTTGCTGTTTCTGCTTAGAGGATGTAAAAACCACATCCCCTATTTTTATCTGATCTTATCTATTGCCTGTGGTCATAAATATATGTATATATATATATATATATATATATATATATTCAATTGGCTTTGCAGGCAAAAAACCCAACAGAACACATCGCAATAGCGCTTGACAACCACAAAGTGTCAAAATCATGTTTGTGTTCTTTTTGAATTATTTATCTGTTGTTTTTTATGTTTTTTATTTAAAAATAATTTTGTTTCATAAAATGATTTGCTTATCATTTGCCTTATCATTTGCATAGAATGATTTCATTTGATAAAGTGCACATATATTTGTAGATACATGTATTTACACTGTACTTACATATGTAAAAATACCTGCATGTGATTAATTTCTGTAAATACTTCTGTAATTAGACTGTTGACCCTACATCTATTCCGTAACCCACACTTAATCTATAGCCACACCACCAAACCTGTCCATAATCTTTCCATACCCCCCACCCCCTCAATAGCGTTTTGCAATAAAAATTGAACATAAGTACATTGTACATTGTATGTGTCAGGGAATCACAGTCACCACAGTCACCATCAACGACATTCACCAGATCACAATCACCTGATTACTGAGCACCGCCACCTGTCTCCACTAATCAAGAGCACTATATCAACACACTCCTCCCAAGCTGTCACTGTCAGGTTTCAATCATAGTATGTGTTACCTACCCTGACTCACTTGCCTTTTTCTACCTCCTAGTTGTTCCCAGTGTTCTGACCTCTGTTCTCCACTGTTCCTGGGCTCCACCGTCTCCATGCTCTGTTGTTCAGTAGGGGTTCCCACTGGATCCCCTGAAAAGGAAATAAGGACTTGTTAAGCTCAGATAAGACTCTATTGAACTTTGTCATTCCCAGCGCACTCACCTGGACTCTCCACCTTGCTTCACTCCACTACCGCTGATCAATAAACCCACTGTTGTTTGCACTTACCTCTGTGTCCTTGTATATCTGCTGACAGTATGCACTAATTATTCTTTTTTTTAAATTGTAGTTAAAGACACCTAAAGTGTGACTGCAAAGTGTGCTCATCTTTGTAATTTCAAAACGAAAATTTATTTTGATATTTTAGAGGGTCATAAAATGCCCAAAATTCCCAAAGATTGAGTGCCTTCAATTGCTCCCAAAAGTACAATATCTATAAATTAATTCAAAATATTTGAAAATATACAACTTAAATATAAAACTGGTACTTTTCAATACATGTAAAAAGATCCTTGAATAACAATTAAGATACCTAATGCCTGGCTCACACTACAGGATTTTTAGCCCGATTTAGCCCCGATTTCCCCCTCCCGAGAATCGGAGCAAAAATCTTGTCGAGCACCTCGATCGGTCCCGATGTTCGGCGCGGATTATCTGGTAATGTGAGGCGTTCAAAGATCGAACCTTGCACCTCCCGATCTGCTCGCACACAAATCGGGGCCACGCCGATCATATCAAACATGTTTGATATTTAGGATTTAAATCGGGATGATGACGGAGTCAGTGCTTTCACAATAGCCAATGCGCGACCGCAAAACAGCTGCTGCACAGGTCCGTTGGATAGTGGAGACGGAGGAAACGGCTTCTTGAAGTTTTGTAGTAACACTGTCCGTATAATGTGTCGAAAACGTATCACAACCTTAAGGACAAAGAGAAGCTCTGGGGGTGAAATTGCCTCAGTTTTGAACGTACCAGGTGAGTGCAGGAAGCTGCTAGCACGCTAGCTAACATATGTAAACATTGCTGAAGAGCTGCTGCGTGAGATCACGTGAGGCGCTCCGTCTGGCACGATAATCTTAATAATATCTTGTAGTGTGTGATGCGCCATGATATTCAAATCTTGTAGTGTGTGCATGTTTAAGATTTGAGGGAAGAAAATCTGTGAAGATTCTCCTTATGTGTGTGCTGCAGCCAGATTTCATAATCGGTTAGGATTTTAAAACTCCTGTAGTGTGAGCCCGGCTTAAGGAAAATATATATTACATTTTAATTGATGGTCACAAGACTTTTTTTTAGTGTTATTAAACTTCAATTACTGCTAACGTACTTGGAATAAAGTTGTTGTTTTTTTTTTTTTTAAATATCCACCACCCTATAACTAGGTAAATCACTAATTACAGTGCCCTCCATAAGTATTGGAATAGTAAAGACAAAATTTCTGTCTGTGGAGTCAAGACATTTGCAAATATGATTAAAAGATGAATATGAGACAAAACTACAGAATGTCACATTTTATTATTAGCCGTTTCAACACATGTTTTACCAAATAAAAAGAACAGCACTTTTAGAGTTCATCACTCATTCCAGCCCATGAGCATAAGTATTGGGACAACTGAATATAGGGGCAGATATAAAAGATTAAGCTATTGTTGGTTACTGCAGATCCTGCATACAATCACAGCAGTGAGTCTATGACCCATAGACATCACCAGACTCTTGATCTCATCCTTTGAAATACTTTTCCCAGCCTTTAATGCAGCCATATCCAATTGTTGCTTGTTTTGGGGAGTTTGTGCCTTTACTCTCCTCTTCAGCTGGTGAAATTCATGTTCAATTGGATTCAAATCTGGAGATTGACTTGGGCAATCTAAGACTTTCAATTTCTTTGCCCTTATAAATTCCTTGACTGAACTGGCCGGGTGTTTTGGGTCATTGTCCTGATGCAATATGAAGCACTTCCTAATGAATCTGGTGGCATTTTCATGAATATTGGCAGGCAAGATGGTTTTGTACCCTTCCAAATTCATTCTGCTACTGTCATCATACATTAAGTCATCAGTAAAGTTGAGAGGGCCTTTTCCAGATACAGCCATGCATGCCCATGCCATGACACCACCTCCACCATGCTTTACAGATTAGGCTGTATGGTTAGAATCATTTGCAGTTCCCTTTTTTTTTTCTCCACATTTTGCTTTCCCATCACTTAGATAAAGGTTCATCTTTGTCTCATCAGTCCATAAACACAGTTCCAAAACTCTTCTGGCTCACCTTTGTGCTTTTTTGCAAACTCTAATCTTGCCTCTCTATTTTTGGTGCTGGTCAGAGGTTTGCATCTTGCTGTGTAGCATCTGTAATTCTGTGTCAAAGTCTCCTGAGGACAGTAGATTGTCAGAGCATCACCCCAGCTTTCTGGAAGTTGTTGGTGATTTTACAGACACATCTTTTAGGGTTCATTTTCACAGCTTTTATGATTTGTCTGTCATCAACTACTGTTGTTTTCTCAGCCGATCAGGTCGTTGTTGGTTGCTGGTGTCGCTGGTGGTTTCCAAACTCTTGATTTCTCCATGCCCTTTGTTTTTGCTATAGCTCTAATTGACTTCCTCTTTTCTTTTAGCATCCAAATTGCTTGCTTTTCTCTCAAAGTCAGCTCCCTCATCTTCATCCTGGTTTGTGTGTGTCATCATCGAATGCAAGATTCAGAATACAGAAGTAATGGATATAACTGATACGACACATTCCCTGCTTTTAATATCTGAAGAATTAATGCAGCAGGACACAGCTGATCACTCAGAAAGACCTGTGAGGCAACTGTTCCAATACTTATGCTCACGTCAGATAGGGGGATGAAACTCTAAAAGTGCTGAACTTCTTAGCTGGTAAAACATCTATGTGTTGAATCACCCAATAATAAAATGTGACATTCTGTAGTTTTGTCTCATATTCATCTTTTAATCATATTTGTAAATGTCTTGACTCCACAGCCAACAGAGCAATTTTGTCTTTACTGTTCCAATACATTTGGAGGGCACTGTATATATATATATATATATATATCACCTTTAATATAAATTATAGAGGAAGCAAGCACGAGGAGTATAATTGATTGCAGGACGAAACAAGACAGGCTAAAATGAATCTGAATGAATGATTACTTGCTGTTGTCATGAATCCGGTTCAAAATCATCAGTGTGAGTAACCTTGTTCTATGATTTTTACAACCCAACCTGACACATCTGGGATGGCTCTCCAAGCCTGCAGCCGGATGGACAGAGGATTTAGTTTTTCGACTGACTGTCGTGATTGTGAGAAGAAGAGAAATGCTCTTTTGGATATGTGGGTCTGCTATCACACCATTTTGTTGGGTATGCATTAAAGGGCATCTTAAAAGTAAACAGAGCAACCCTAAACAATTCGTGTATAGCTAAATTAGGACAATACCCATTATTAATTAGCATTTAAAATTCTGATTCTGAAATTCTACCAGCACCTAAAATGCACTGATCCGAGCTCACACCAGGCTGAAGCCCTGCAGTGACAGGAGCAGAATGTGCACAGGAGCACCCTTTTACAGCTGGTGCTGAAACTACACCTAAACCAGAACAGCACAATCCGGCCCCGCCAAATTATACAATTACAAAAACAAAATTACATTAACTATTGGAAAGAGTCTGCTTTATTACAAAAAAAGATGTCTATTTACACCTGAAAAGAGATGACAAACCAGCAGAATACCTAAGCTGTGTAAAAGAGCACAAATTGAGAAAGACACTAGCAAAATACAGACTGGGTGATCACTGTCTGGCTGTCGAAAGAGGACGGCACAGACAGAGATGGCAGCCGCAAGAACAGAGAATGTGTTTACTGTGCTCACAGAAAGAGGTGGAAACAGAGGAGCATTTCCTACTGCACTGTGATAACTATCACAACATTAGAGCTGCATATTTCGCTAAATTCCAAATACAACCACATTTTATGGCTTTACCAAAATGCAGAAAGTCAGCATGATTGCAACAGCAGCATAATATGTATCAGCCTGTCACAAACCAAACTAAGAGAGCTAACCAGTGGACAAAACTAAAGCATTTTTATTTATTTATTTATTTTACATCTACACATTTTTTACAAATTCCTTTTATTCTTCTTCTTTTTGTTTCGTTTAGACAATATCGTATTAACTATTTTCTTGTTTAATATACAAAAAAAAAAAAAGTAATTATTTACTTACTGATTTATAAATCTATTCTTGTTTTGTTTAATATTATATGTCAATTCTTTTTCAAGAACATCATTTACTGTGAGAGTCATGCCAATAAAGCTCACTTGAATTGAATTGAGAGAAAGAGAGAGGTCGGAGATTCCATCCTGCTGAAAAAATATAAATAAATAAAATAAACAATAGAAACCATCACAGAAATTTTAATGGTTTCCACTACAAATAACATAACAAACATTACAAAGCATCAACTTTTAACCATTAAAACTATTAAAAATTATTTTCTGTAGTGTGATTTGGCACATATTCCATTAGGATTTAATGGTTTTAACAGCCACCAATATAGAAGGGGACCAGTTCCCAGCAGAAACTCACAGGGTCCATTACAGTTTCCATTAAAACCAAATTCAATTCCCTTCATAACCAAAACCATTACAAATTTTGTGACGGTGTCTATTGTTTTTTGTTGTTGTTGTTGTTTGTTTTTGTTTTGTTTTTTGGTTTTCCAGCAGGGTGCGCTGTGCACACACAGAAACTTCTTGTCAATGCTGCCCCGCGACTAAAATAGCCTAGATACTAGATTGCTACATTATAATTCCTCAGCAAAGAGGTAGAAAAATCGCTGTTTTTGAAGTAACTAAACGCAGCTTTATTGTTTGTAGAGAGTCTAGACGCAGGTAACGCACACACACACTGTCTTCTCACTGGATTCGCCTTTGAGGACTTTGTCATAGTTCATTAATCTCAAAAGTGCACTTTATGGTCACACAGGACCATCTGTCTTGTTTGTTAGTTCAAATCACAAAGGCAAATATTACTTTAGGATTGTAAGTGGTGACTTGATTTGACATCAACACATTTGACACAACATTTCTGTGTATTGACAGAGCACGGACTTATTTCTTTTTTATAGTACAATATTTTAACAGTCTATAATATTTAAATACAATTTTATTTTTACTACTTGGCCTGAAATGAATCTGTCAGTCATGTCCACGGGATGTCATTTTGCACTAGGACTGTTTTATTTGAGTTCACAGGGCGGAATTTCACTGACGGACGGATGTGAGTAACGGCGTCTTATGTCCCTTGCGCTTTTATTTTGCTCCTGTCAGGCTGTTAGCTAAACCGCCTTGTTCCGTTTAGTTTTTAATCTTTCTGTCATTTGTTTTCGAATATATCTTTTTCCCAATACAATTATATACCAACATTTTCTATGCAAGTGGTCTTACTGAGTGCGAATTATCCATTGATGGAAAACTAGCAGGCGATGCTAGCAAGCTAAAGCTAGCTGCATTTCTGTGACACACAGGTGACAAAATAACTGATATTGTCTAAATGATTATGATTAATTGAATAACCATTGTCAACTCTTTGTTACTTAAATATTTTATTACTTTATTATTTACTTCTTTTGTTACACCAAATACATTTTCTTTCCAGAAAGTAATGTTGACAGCATTTTCCAGAGCAGGGTTGGCTACTCCTGCCATATAGCCATGTATTTAAAGTGCCTCTTGTATTTTCCACAGTCTCTGTGCTGCAGGACCAGGATGAGGATGTTCTCAGTTTCACACAAGACGGCTTTTGTGGTCGATCACTGCCCGTACATGGCAGAGTCCAGCCGGCAGCTGATTGAATGTGACATGCTGACCAAAAGCCGTTCACAGGGTGTGATTCCTCTGGCTCCAGTGTCCAAATCTCTCTGGACGTGTGCGATTGAGTGCTCCATGGAGTACTGCCGGATCCTGTACGACGTTTACCCCACCAATAAACTGGTGAGTGTATGGAAACTGAAGCTGTTAATCGGTGTATTGACGACTAACTAGTATTGACACAGATTTCACGAATCGATTTGATTCTGATTCACAAACTCTTTATTCGTTTAGATTCGATTCAGCATTGATTCACTTGTATATATGGTGTGTCAGCTTTTCTAAAGTATGCCAGTTTTTCTAAAAGAAAATAATCTCTCAAGTATTGCTGTAAACAACGTGTTAAACTGGTACATTACTACTATAATATTAAAGGTTAAAATTAACAAGTGTCACACACATAATATACAGTAGTCAAAATTTGAAGTGGTTAAAAAAAGTTAATCAAAGTTGTCCTAAGACAAGAATGCATTTTGGTTTTAGGACAACTTTGATGAAAGGTTTTGATCCACTTCAAATGTTGACTACTGTATAATATAAACATATGACGAGAAATATTAATTCAAACATGATATATGAGATCACTAACAAGTTAAGTGATCAAAATTGTTTAAAATCATTTCATTTTTATTGTTAAGCCAACCCTAATATGAACTATTTGCTATGGAAAAACTCAAAAGAGTTGTGTGAAAATTCTTCAAGAATGTTCCATGTGGAAAAAAACAGCATAAGAGGTATGAACTAAATGTGGGTAAGTAAATATTGACACAATTAAATTTTGGGGGGTAAACTATTCCTTTAATGTCTCTCAGGTAAACTACATTGTGAGTGATTCTGAGGTTCACATCTTGAACAGCTGGAAGCAGGAGCACCAGAACACACAGGAGGTAAAAAGCACATCTGTCACTCTGCGCATCTATATCACACACCCTTTTTGTATCGAAGTAATCTGAGCATTGTGTTGAGCTAATGTTAAGTGTATGTGGTATGTGTGTATGTGTATGTGGTGTTTGATTAGCTGATGGCAGCTTTGGCAGCTGTTGGGCCTCCAAACCCTCGCCAGGATCCTGAATGCTGCAGTGTCCTACATGGGTTGGTGGCAGCTGTGGAATCACTGTGTAAGATCACAGAATATCAGCATGAGTTTCGTACTGCTCTGATGGACACAGCTGACAGAGTGGCCAACAGGGGGCGTATTATTTGTCTCACCAATGCCAAAAGGTGAGAACTAAAATATTTTTGTACACATATTAAGCATTGAACTAAATAAAGTGACAGTTACACATATAAAGTATTACAGAATATCTTTATTTCAAATAAATACTGTTCATTTAAACTAATCCTGAAAAAAAAAAAAAAAAGTCATGATTGACAAAAATATTAAACTGCAGAAACTTTTTTTTTTTTTTTTTTTTTTTTTTTTTTTCATTGATAATAATAAAAAAATGCATCTTGAGCAGGAAATCAGCATATTAAAATGATTTCTTAAGGATCATGTGACACTGAAGACTGGAGTAATGACTGCTGAAAATTCAGCTTTGCCATCAAATAAAACAGTTGCTTTAAATTAATCATTTTCAGAGTATTACTGTTTTGACTGTATTTTTCCTTGCGTAAATGCATCCTTGGTGAGCAGAAGAGATTTTAATAAGTTGTCGTTTTTCCAAACTTATTGTTTTCTTTTTTCCCCAGTGTACTACAAATTTCTTTCTCTGTCTTCTTTTAGTGACACTCATGTCAGAATGCTGGAGGACTGTGTGCTGGAAACCATTCAGGAGCAAAACAAACGGGCAGCAGGATCTGACAGGTCAATTTTGATATATCTGGAGTCCTTTTTATTCTCTTGCCATTAACGTGCTCATATTCTTACTGTTATATGTTTTTACTGTGCAGACTGATGCCAATTCAGCAGTGTGAGCTTGTGCTGGTCCACATCTATCCTCAAGGTGAAGAGACTCTGGTCTCAGATCGGCAAAAGAAAGAGGTAGCATCTTTTTCTCCATTTCTGCTATAAATGAAAATGACTTTCCATTGGGATGAAAAAAAATAATCTGAGCTTTTCTGAGTTCTGAGCTTTCAATCAGCTCTGAAATGAATTATAACATTTGTTATGAAACAATGAAATATAAAAAAAAAAAACAGACCGGTGTTTGATTCCTAACACTACTTTTAAGGATGAAAGCAGCAGTAAATGTCTTATTACACTTGCCATTGTTATTTATTACATGTTCAGTGTTGTTAAATATATTGAAAATGTGTTTATTTTTGGTCTGTTTTGTGTGTGTGTGCAGCTCTCGTCGGTGTTGAGCAGCGAGGTTCACAGTGTGCGAGCTGGACGGTATCTAGCCTGTAAATTGAATGTGCTGGTTCAGCAGCACTTTGATTTGGCCTCCACCACCATCACAAACATCCCCATGAAGGTCAGACTTACTGTCAAACACCTTCCTCTCTGCCTGTCTCTCTTCCTCACTTGTTTGCACTGTATCGGTTGCTTACACAGCTGCTGTTTTCATGGTTTATTGTTTGTTTTGCTAGCCTACATTAAATGTCTGTGAGCAGGTCAGTATTTTACAAGAGCTACTATTACTTATCCAGATCAAAACCCCGCCCTCTCATCCAGCTCTTGCTAATTTCTGATCATTAATGGGAGCTTTAAAGAGCTTTCATTTAATTAGGCTGTACTACTTTTAAAAGCTTTTTCCTAAACACGTCTTAATACGTTTATCTGACTGTATCTTTTATAAGACTGTTGTAATGTTTACACTCCAATATATTATGAGTTAAGGAGAGTAGATTTTTATTTAATTATATACTATTATTTAATTTATTTAATGTAAAACTGAAGTCAACAAAATCAAAATTGACCCTATTTTCTTTCTTAATGCGCATTCCTGGCCTTATTATGCACATATTACAGAAAAGATATATGTGTATCTTATTAAACTTTTCGGAATGTTACTCCATCTTAAAACGGTTTTTCTTTTTGATTTTCATCACTTTTGGCTACTGTTGTAGGTATTGCAGACTTTCTAAAATCTTGCCAGTAATCAGTGTAGTAAGTAATTGTTGGTTAGTGTTCAATAACAGCAGATAAAAAATAAAATGCGTTTAACGAATATATATTTATATATTTCTTCACACACATGCATGTATTTACATGTATATATTTATATTATTTATAAATGTATTTAATATATTAACCTAACATTTTTCTTAAACACATACATGTGTCTGTATTTACATATACATAATAAATATGCACAGTACAGACGCACACATTAAGTTTTTTTGCATTTATTGTTCTCAGCCATCTGTTGCCAAATAATTATAGAACTGAACACAAATCTCAGGTACATTTAATAGAAGTCTTGTAAATAAATTGTTCACAGACACTGTTTTGCAATAATTTGTGATTCAGTGAGTTAAATTAATTTACGAACCATTCCAACTGGTTCATAGGAGTTTTTGATAGATTCAAAAGAACCGATTCATTTGGATCACAGTGATTTAAATCCACTTTTTATCATCTAATTCATAACATATAAAACCAGGTCCCACACCTTTTTATCTTTATTAATAATCAATTTCACTCTAAAAATTGTCACATTAAGGAAGTAAAATGGGTTGCGAATGCCATTTCATGTTGACTTTAATATAGTTAAAAAGGTTTGCATGCTCTCCTAGGAGTGTAGATCCTGTCTGATGTATGATTAGCAACCAGCTGGATGGAGAACCGTCCCTCTAGCACCCCTTTCAGCCCCAGACTTCCTCTCTATCGGGGTGATTTCTCTCTTGCTTTTGCTCTCTCTCTCTCTCCTGGGTGATGTATCTTGCCCTGGCTGGGTGTGGCCGGATGTAAAGTGTGTTTTCTTGTTATGGTTGCTTGTGTTTTTAAAAGCTACAGAAACACACAGTAGTTTTAGGATGTGTGTTTGAGACCAGTGAGCCCAGGATGAACCGTCCTGCCCCATGGAGTCCACCCTTCTCTGTTTTCCCTCTGTCCTTCTCCTGTCTTCTCCTGTTCTTAATGTGCGTAAGCTCTATTTGTAGCTTACAGCCTCTGATCTCCACTGTATATGAACCAGCTGGGAGACTCCGAGGCCTTCATGGACATCAGATCTGTGAGGGCACAGTTATGTTATAATCTGTGCTCTTCAAACATGAAAGCAGCAGTAGATTGTGGTGTTTTAGTAGTGTAGAGGCCCAGCTGCTGATGTGTGTGTATGTGTCCGTGTGTGTGTGTAAAGGAGGAGCAGCATGCTAACACTTCAGCAAATTACGACGTTGAGCTTCTGCACCATCGAGATGCGCATATGGAATTTATTAAGAGTGGTGAGTGATCATTCCCTTGCATCAATAATTCAACACAACCTTCATTTCACTACATAAAGCATTTGGACATTAGACCACAGCAAATGTTCTTAACCCTTACAGTGCATGAAAAATGTGAATATGCAAATATTTTCACATTACAAGTTATCATTATTACCATGTTGTAACTACACAAACATTTTTTAATTAAACAATTGAGGGTTTTTTTATTTCAAATTACACTACGGCAAAACTAGTGTGATGCAAGAAAAGAGTTTTATGAGACTATCTAAAAATATGAAATAACATAATTACCTATATAAACTCCTTTGAAATCAATGGATTTGATTTAAAGGGATAGTTCAACATAAATCCAACACTTTTGTGGAATGTGAAATGAAATTTTAGAGGAATGTTATTCATGTTTCTGTCATGTTTCTCATGTTTGATGTGTAGGTGATTTGCACATGGCCGGCAGCACCAGCAGAGACAGTGGGCTGAAGGAAACAGTCACTCTCAAATGGTGCACTCCACGCACCAACAGTGTAGGTGAGTGGAACTCTGGGAAAAGTTTTCTTCTTTCTTTCATATGACAGATTCATGACTTTTTTGGTTTGTTTTTACAGAACTGCATTACTGCACAGGAGCCTATCGCATTTCTCCGGTAGACGTTAACAGCAGGCCATCTTCCTGCCTTACCAACTTCCTGTTGAATGGTGTGTGTGCACAGTCCTTTGTTCCATTCATTTTTTTTCTTATTGAATATACTGTATGTTTCACTTTTGGTAACAGAGACAGAGAGAGGATCAGTGATATGAAACTATGGAAGTACATGCGGTTTTGTATCTTTTGCCTGGTGTCTTCTCAGGTCGCTCTGTGCTGCTAGAGCAGCCTCGCAAGTCAGGATCAAAGGTCATCAGTCACATGTTGAGCAGCCATGGAGGAGAAATTTTTCTGCATGTTCTGAACAGCACACGCTCTACACTAGAGGATCCACCCTCCATCAGCGAGGGCTGCGGTGGACGAGTGACTGATTACCGCATCACCGTAAGCTCAACAAGCGCTGCCTGACTTCCCCGTCATTACCATAATTACGACATTCCAACCTACAAGTGTGTAATTGCAACTTGTTTTATAAACTAACAAGCAAAACAGCAGATGCTTAAACTGTTAAACATAGTTGTAGAGGTATATTAGTAGTGGTGAAGCATTTCACGGTTCACTACAGCAAAGCCACAAATGGATCCAATTTGCGTCTATGCGTGTTGCCAACAAATTTGAGGACGTTGATACCCTAGTAGAAAATTGTCTCCTTGTAATTACAGAAATTGCAGCAGCGCAAATGCAGCATTGTGTGGGGATACAATTATATTTCCTGTGTATGGCTGTAGAATAAATCTTGTTAATATTTGTCTGCAGGACTTTGGTGAGTTTATGCGTGAGAATCGTCTGACTCCATTCCCAGACTCAATGGTAGATACAGCAGGCAGAGCTCCAGTCGAGAGAGCCAAATCACAACTCGAACGACACACACGATACTGGCCAATGATCATCTCCCAGACTACCATCTTCAACATGCAGGCGGTGAGGGACGCAATCTTAATCTATGGTTCTCAACCACTATGGGGCCTCCACAAACTTTCAAGGAGGATGCAAGATGACTTGCTGTATTCTAGTATATTAATTATACAAGTCATAATAATAATTTTTATATTTAATATTAATATGAATGATCTAACTTAAAATGCCTAAAGAGAGAGTTCACACAAAAATAAAAATACTGTCATTAATTACTCACCCTAATGTCGTTCCAAACCAGTAAGACCTTTGATCATCTTCGGAACACAATTTTAGATCTTTTTGATGAAATCCAAGAGCTTTCTGACCCTGCACAGACAGCAACACAACTGACACGTTCAAGGCCCAGAAAGGTAGTAAGGACATCGTTAAAATAGTCCATGTGACATCAGGGGTTCAACCGTAATGTTATGAAGCTACGAGAATACTTTTTGTGCGCAAAGAAAACAAAAATAATGACTATTTAATGACAGAGTAATTAATGACAGAATTTTCTTTTTTTTTGGGTTCGGAGTATTTCTTTTCTGAAATAAAATCCTGTTTTGAAATAAAATATATATATATATATATATATAATATAATATAATATAATTTTTTTTTTTTTTTTTTATGGGCAGTCATGGCTTGTTTGAGGTTTTATTTTGTGTGTGTATTTTTGGGTATTGGGATCATTTTTGTGTGTATATTTCAGGTGGTACCATTAGCTAACCTCATAGTGAAGGACACTCTAACAGATGAAGATGTGCTGACCTGTCAGAAAACCGTCTATAATCTTGTTGATATGGAGAGGAAGAGTGACCCTCTGCCAATCTCAACTGTAGGCTCCAGAGGAAAAGGACCCAAACGGTGAGAATATCACATCAAGGTTCGATCTAAAGGTTTCAATTTGTCTTGCTGTGTGGCTTTGGTTCAAAACCTAGTGAGCTGCCTTCCTATCAGCTGCCTGCAGCTTGTTAACCATAATGGAGATTTTAATAGTTTGCCAATACGTTTGCTATGCATGTTGTTGCTGATGTTTTTATGTAATAGTGATGAGCAGTATCGAATCATGTGGAATGAGTTGGAGACATTGGTAAAGGCGCATGTGGGCACCAGTGAGCGGCACCAGCGTGTGCTGGAATGCATCAGTGCTTGCCGAAGCAAACCACCCGAGGAGGAGGAAAGGAAAAAAAGGGGAAGAAAGAGAGAGGACAAAGAGGACAAAACTGAGAAAAATGGCAAGGACACAGAGGAGAAGGGCTGGACCACAGACTCTGAGAGGTTGGTGTGAGTGAACAAGATGCTGACATTCACAAGCTGTAGCTTGTAGATTAATGACTCTGGATTTCCCGATCTGTGTGTGTTTCTAATGTATGTGTCCTTTTTCCTCCTCCAGGCTGAAGGGAGTAATGGAGCGAGAGAAGGATGAACAGAGTGAATGCGAGATCATCAAAGATTCACCAGATTCTCCGGAGCCCCTGAACAAGAAGCCACGCTTAGCTACAGAGGAGCAACAGCCTCCAGAGAAATCTAAAGGTTCACATTTATGTTTTATTGTAAAATCAATCCTTTGTTGTGAAGGAGCATTCATACAAATCTAAAAGCCTAAACCTAGCTTTACAAGATACAGTGTGAGATCAACAACATGTTCTGCTAATAGAATACACACACTTAAATGCAGCGGCTGCTCCTGGTCAAATTTACAATGGTGATAAATGCTTTGTGTGAAGGGATGTGATATACACACCTTGAGATTCCTATGTGTGGACATTCATGATGTTTTTAACACTCATACCCGTTAACGAGAAAACTAGTAAAAGAAGTGTCAGCTACGTCAGAACAGTCAAGTTACTTGTACAGCATGGCATCATTTTATGGTCAGGATTAGCTCCTACAAGTCAAGTCGGAAAGGTCGCCATCCCAAGTGAATAAGCAGGCAAGTCAGAATGTGACATTATTAGGTACAGCAGCCAATCAGATCTAAGACAAATACAAACAGATGTCAAATATGGTCTCTTCTTTTGCAGGTCCTGTGTCTCTACTTACCCTTTGGACTAATAGAATCACTCAAGCCAACTCCAGGAAGCATCAGGAGTTTGCTGGAAGATTAAGTTCAGTCAATAATAAGGCTGAACTTTACCAACATCTGAAAGAAGAAAATGGGTGCGTTGATCTCACTGTTGGTCTCACTGTGTACCCTGTGATCACATTAATCAGTCTTTTTTTCTTTTTTTTTTAATATACACGCTGTTTTCTTTATTAGGATGGATGTTCATGAGAATGGAAAAGCCACCAGATGAGAAGAGGCGTGTTCCACACATCATCTCTGCAGGAGCATTGATTTGTTGAGAGGATGTGATGTGACCTTTGGCATGATATCAAATGATGTTTTTGCCAGGATGCTGGTTTTGTGCCAGACCAAGAAGAAAAAGGCAATGTTTTATAAGGACACACTTTTTATATGCTTTAGTTTGTACAAAGAGTCTGTAATATTCTTAAACAGAATAAAGAAATTGAAAACCGTATTGAAACTTAATGTTTGTGTTGATGTAAATGGTCTTTGTTTAATGCTGATTTTCTTAATCATAGTTTATATACTTGCCTGTATATCACTTAGATGTTCAGAAAGCATCACCACTTACCTCTGGAAATATCAAGGGATGGTAAATGTACTTTTTGTTCATGAACCCCCGATTCCAACCTGTTTTGTTAGCTTCATCAGGACATTCCCTTTCCAAAATGGCACCTTCAGTCCCTGTGTTCCTCATCCATGTCCACATGTTGGTTATGTAATGCCAAATGTTCATTGTGGCCATATGAAGGCACTTTTGAGCACCCTTAGCAAGCATAAATGACAAAGGGGTACCTAAAGAGTCATGGACTGTACCAAATGGCTCATTTAATGTGCGCTTGTGCACTCACAATGGCCCCCATGAGCCTGTGTCTGTTAAGTCAACACAATCATAGTGTCCCATTTGTCCTTTTAAGTTTCAGAAAGGTGCTCATTATCAGCCCTTTGCGGCTTCCATGTGCCCTCAATGCATAATTAATCTGGGCCCACCTTGACGTTGTACCCAGCAGTCAAAGCAGCATTACGTCACAAAATCTGGAGTTTGAGGAAGACCACAGGAGCTTAGGGTGCCATTTGGGACAAGGCCATTAGACATCCATAAGGAAAAGCTAGGAGTCCATATAAAGAGTGCAGTTTGGGACAGGCTCATGCAAGACTTAAAGGCAGGGTAGGTGATTCGGTTCAAAAACATTTATTTGTTGTGCTCGTTGAAAGTCTGTTCACATTCCAATATCAGTTACAAAGGCTAAGTCTGAGGGCTGTCCTATCTACCTGTCAGTGTATGTATTTGCATACTTCAACGCACTATATTTGCGCACATATTATACGTAATCGGCGCGTACCATTGCGCAGACCGATCAATAATGAAAGGTGTTTTTATTGTAATATTATGCGCTTTGTACTGTAATGTTTTTTCACCAGTGAATGAGCCATTAGGTAAAATGCCATCATTGCATTCAACCCTCCACCAACTCCGTCTCTCATCATGTTGCCGGTTAGCCTCTGGTCTGCCTGTGCATGTTCATGTGTTTTAGAGGAGGTATGGCTTTGGAGAGTGATTTGCAGGGAGGGTGGGATCTTATGCTTTCAAAGCTAGCATGCTATTTTTAGCCTCTATGAAATTTCCTACCCTACCTTTAAAAAAGGCTTCAAAACTGTTTGCTGGATGTGTTTTGACTCTGTAATGATGAACAGGAATCTAGCCAAGGACAGAGGAAGTTAGTGTAGAGTTTTCTGACTCCGGTGAGGACGAGGCATCTGGTGGTGTTGATATATGCGATCCTAATGCTTGCTGTCAGACTCTGTGCACATATTGAGCAGAGGTGAAAGTGATTGTTTATGTGGGATTTGATTCCTGGCATGCAGTGCCCCTTTTCTCAGCAGAACTCTCCACCTCTGCACTGAAGGAGCCTGCAGTCATTGGATTTGAGTAAAATCCATCCAACAGGGTAAAATAACTGCTCTGGGCTACTCAGTGCCTGCAGCTAAGACTTCTGCTGGGAAGAAGGCATTAGGGAAATCAAGGTGTTTGAACTTAGTCAGGTCTTTAACCATCTGGACACACTCATTAAGCTGAGACTGGAACTGTTCTGATATTTTTAGGACCAGCTTTGTGGTTGCTTTTTGTAACTATTGCCAGGCTGAATTAATCACTAAAAACTACTGAAAACTATCTGAACACAGAATAACACAATTGACTGGTTATGTAATAATTTTGCTAAACACAGATAAAGTAACATAACCAAAAAAAGACAGTAAACAGCAATGCTCTATTCTAAATTTATTTCACATTTTACAGTGTTACTGCACCTTTTCCACTGATGGCATAAATAGGTTATGCTGCTCGATAAACGTCAACATAAATCATTTCAATGTGTCTTCCAGGCATCTGACACTTCTCAAGAAGGAAGTAGTTTAACATAATTTGTTAAAAATAGAGCTGAATCGAAATCTGTTACCCAAAGGGATTTTGGTACTGGATTAAAGGTTGAAACTTGTGATCCAGAGATATCAAACCATGATGCCATTTGATTTTAACAACTTTCAGCTGAGCTTAATATTTTAGTCACACCTGTGTGCATAGCAGCAGGTGATAGAATGCACACTGTTAATTTCTAATGCACACACATCAGTCCCAAACCTCAAGCCTGTTACAGTTGCACAGATATTTATACAGGCATTTAGCGCAGTCCATGTTACACCTTAATACAGCCCAGTTGAGTATTACACCTGTATTAAGTGCCATAGGTGGATCCTCAGGCCCCTCACACAAGCTTAAAACTGAACATCAGTGCATGCAGCCTAACAATGCTAAAAAATAAAAACATTTAGTTTATTTTAGATGTTTAGAGAGCACTGTGCAATTTTTTTTATCCATGTTAAAAATAGTCCTCTTTGCTACTTATTGATATGTTGCTATATGCTATTTACAACTTTCGCTTTTTTTTTTTAGTAAGGCATGCTTCTCAAATGTTTCCCTCGTCACACAGAGATGACATTGTTAATATAAATGTAGAAGCAGATGGTTTTTGTTTTGAATGTATAGCATGATGTGCAAAGCTTTAAACCAAACCTGTTTTTTTTTTTGTTTGTTTGTTTTACTAAAAGATACAATGATTCAGTCATCCATGAAGATCATGTTAATACTGGCTTTTGGCAAAATAGTGTTATTGGGAAAAAAATCAGTAAGCTAACCAGTTTACAAAAATATTAAAACAAATTCAGAAGCTACTACAGCAAATATAAATGAGTACTTCCTTATACATGCTTCCAAGAGCTCCTTGCTTATGTCCATATTAAATGTAAAAATAAATGGAGTCATTTTGCATCTGTGTGAATGTAGCTTTAAGGGAAGCAGGTGCTACTACAGTTAAACAATAAAAAAAAAAAATCATGTCATCAACAATATTTTGGAACTGCTTCCCTTTGCACAAACACACAATTACAAATCTTTACATTCATGCAGATATTCATGACTTCCAGAACACTTTGGTTTGATAAGAAATAAAGTTCTAAAAACTAGTAAAAACACTAAAAATTTGCCTAAAATATATGCAACTAATGTGATTTTTGCTAGTATGTGGGGAAAAAAGACAACTCTAGATAAGGATTTTAGTGAAATCAGCTAAATAAAAAAATAAAACTAAATATTCAGTGTCAGAAATAAAATGCATTTATTGGCCAAAAAGGTTCACTGAAAGCTTAAGCAGAACACGTTGATCTAGGCCAGTCATTATGACTTGTGCGTAACTACATTGTACTTGCATAATTTAAAAGGCTTCTTTTTAAAATTTAG
The DNA here is from genome assembly GCA_021397915.2 of Tor tambroides. Taxonomy (NCBI): domain Eukaryota; kingdom Metazoa; phylum Chordata; class Actinopteri; order Cypriniformes; family Cyprinidae; genus Tor; species Tor tambroides. Next base: position 19,861 of record JAFVLL020014552.1, on the reverse strand, counting down.
CTGTTCAGCACAAAATCAGGTTCCTTTGCTTCATTTTAAAAGGTGCTAAAGTTCACTTGCCACAAGCTGCTTTCATGCAAAAACACCTCTCTTACTCACTCTCACACTGTTTTAAAATATTGCATGCACCTGTTTTCCTGATGAACGCAATCAAATGCAGAAAATGATTCTTCAGCTCTTAAGATTTCAGTAAAATTCCACAGCAGATGTTTTGGCCAATAAAGTGCAAACTAAGGCGAAACCCCACCCCTTTCTATGAGCCTTTATCACCACTATGAGCCATAAAATATAAACTGCATAATTTATCATCCTCAACTATCTCTTTGCATCTCCCTAAAATTCCTTCTGCTTGCATAATCGCATCGAGTATGAGGTTTACCTGGAGATTCAGAAACATTCTAGAAATGAAAGACATCATGATGCTGCATTTTCTAACTTGCACCAGAAGGTTGATGGATTGAACGTAGGCTGAGGCAGCCTGTATTCTGTCTGTTTGAGTCAGTAGTTGCCATGTTCAAGACATATTCAAAGCTTTACAGTGCTTTGGGTCCAGTGAAAATGAGCATACATTCAGCTGGAGATGTCTTTGAAGGATTTGGAGAAAGCACTGATTGGGTTGGATTAGTCAAACAGCCATCAAGAGGAAGCAATCATCACCGTAAAAAACACTCGCTGCTTGTTGATGAATCTGTAGAGCAAACAACAGATACCTCTGTAATTCCAGGGAGCATGATCTCTCTCCAAAGGAAATCTTCATGGTCTCAGAGTGATATGGAGTCATGTGGGAAGTGCAGACTGTGTTTGAATGTTGATGCCCAGTGCAAAATCAGACATAGATGCCTTCTGGGTTAAAGGTCGTGTTCAGCGGGCTCTGCAGAGCTCGTAGGTCAGCAGGAAGTTGTCGAGCTGATCCAAGCCGCTTCAGAGATCCAGACTGATTTTCTGACTCTACAGAGATAAAACAAAGAGTGACTTTATTTGTGAAGTACACTTTACAACTTGTTGTGCTTTAGAGTTTAGAAACATACGTTATAGATTGGTTACATTAGGTTAAATGAAGAAGAAACAATAACTATGTTTGTACCTGTGTTAGCTTCCTCCTCACCAGGGTCTGCTGGTAGAACTGTTACTTTGGTGCCAGTCTGTTGAATAAACTGTTGAAGGTTCACCTGCCTCAGCTCCTTAGTTAACTGTTCCAGCTCCTGCTCTCTCTCCTAAATGAAACAATCAAAAGTTAAAAATGTTCACATTTTTTTAAAGAAAGAGGGGAGCCAAAAGAGTATGTACCAAAACCTGCCGTACTATAATTTGTTACTTCGACAGTCCAGATAGAATTTAGTGCTAGAATTTAATACAAGTGTATCTGTCTTATGTAACGTTCCTGGTGAATGCAAACTGTACTGGGACATATCCTGCTCCTTCACTTCATCTGTAAGCTCTGGCAAAGATCTTTTACATAATATCCGTGACCATTACTCCCCACCCCCACCCAGCTCTCTTAATATGCTGCAAAGCCGATTAGTAGCAATGTTGGAACTTAAGGCCAAAGAGTCCAAAACAAAGCAGCTGCAGTTCACAAGGTTTCAGCACAGCCATGCTTGTACTGCATGGAACAAAGCACTGGCTTTTATTCATTAGTACTTTGCTTCATAGGTTGTTTTGACACTTGGTTAGAGAACACTGGATTTACTACCAAAACTTTATATGCACAGAACAGCACTTGAGTATATCTGTCATGGATGCAATGCAAGAAATGCAAAGACTGCTCCCTGAAAGAACAGCTAATACAGGATTGTCCAATCCTGCTCCTGGAGGGCCAATGTCCTGCAGAGTTTAGCTCCAACCTCCACCAACACACTTGCCTTGAAATTTGTAGTGATCCTGAAGACCTGGTTTAGGTGTGTTTGATTAGGATTTGAGATAAACTTTGCAAGATTGTGGTACTCCAGGATTAGTATTGGACAGCCCTGAGTTATGAAATATAAATCTTTAAGAAATACATATACTATTCCATCTCTGCATGCTCCCAAAGTCATCAACAGTGATTCACTTCTGCAATTTTGGACAAATTGCTTTAATACCAACTGCGAACCATACTTGAATATTTGGTTTGCTGTTGTGCACCTGATTTTGGACAACTTTACACTAATCAAATTGACAAGACACACTCATGTCAAAATAGATCTGGTCCACTCCAAAGGATCTACTTGTGAAAGCAACCTCAGTCAATTCTGATCAATTTCAACTGTTAGTCTAAGTGAATTGTGATCTTCCTTCAGGTGATCTCACCTGTAGCCTGATGTTCGACTGCCCAAGTGAATGCTCCACAGCTCTGCAGCTGCACTCCAGTCTTGCAGCCTGCTGCACCTGTATGTCTAGCTCGGCACGAGCCTTGTCCAGTCGCGACCGGACCTCCATTTCATCCGCTAGCCGCGTCTCCATCAGCTCTTGTTGCAGGCGCTCTGCCTCCAGCCCTGCTTCCATGCACTGAATACGTGCCAGGTACTCTCCCAGCTGCTCCTCGCACTCCTGTACACGGCTGCGCAGTTCCTGCAGCTGCTCACGAAGTTGCCTCTCATTGTCCTGCTCAATCTTTAACTCATTCTCCCAGAATTCATGCTCCTTCATCTCCGCCTCATTCCTGCGGACCTGCTGCTCTAGTTTGACCAGCTCCTCTTCTTCTTCCTCCGTCAACTGCTGCTGCAACTCAGTCTCGCAGCGTTGCAGTTTCTGCTCTAGGAT
>JAFVLL020014552.1:0-17019 GCA_021397915.2 Tor tambroides | reverse complement strand
TGCCGACCAGCCCGTGGTGATTGAGTGCAGGTGCTCCTCCTCTGTTGCCAGGGCGACGCTGATAGGCGCTCGGGACGTTTGTCACAATATATATAAATTTTAACAAATAAACGCAGCTTTAGTAAGTATTAGTGTCTTTCAAAAACATTTTAAAATCTTACAGACCCCAAAACTTTTGAAGAGATGTGTAGATTGTATCCATTTTTCTCATCTTTATCACATGTGCAGGTGAGGAGAATAGAGGCAAGATCTAATTACAACCAGTGCACTGCAAAAAATGCTTTTCTATTGACAGAAGGATTTTCTAGATAAGCAAAAATTATTGTCTTGTTTTCAGAAGAAACATGTCAAAATTAAATGAGTTTTTGCTTGAAACAAGCAAAATAATCTGCCAATGGGGTAAGCAAAATAACCTTTTCCTGCTTAAATGTATTTTGAGTTCATAAAACTATTTTAAAAGTAATCTTGAAATCTTGATAGAAAATATAATAAAATTAAACAAAAAATTACTAAAAATTAAGAAAAAAATAGAAATGATGCATATTAAATTAAACTATAAATATAAATATTATTTTCTGCAAATTTTATATCATTTGAATTGTGTCTGAGTGGATAGACAATCAAGAAGGTGTTAAATTGTGTGCCACCACAAGGCTGTGCTGTTCTCCTGTAAAATCATTTTTTGTGTTGCACGGTATCTCTCTCATAGTATGATGTAAGAATCAGGATTCAGGGGTCAGGCGCAGGAAGGAGAAACATTGGTCTAGTGGTTAGTGTTTTTTAAAAAATATCTGTGTAGATTAACTTGAGCAACTCAATAAAGCCTACAGTAAGACATTAGGCTTTGCTTGGTATTTCATAGGCCTTGAGGCTAAAGTGAATTCATTTACTGATACTGATACAGATACTGTATATGCAAAGGGTTACGCCTAGTCACTTCAAGTGTCACAAACAATTAGATTGCTGTGTGATGCAGTTTTCATATCTCATTTACATTTGGCCACAGACAGTATGACCAGCTATATAATTCCCCAGGGGAGAAAAACTACAAAATAAGTGCTGAAAGCACTTTAGACAAAGGCATCAGTGAAATGCAAATGTAAAGTGATATATTGGCTACTTTGCACAATTTGCAACTCGTATGCAGCTCTTCTTACCTGGAATCAGCTTGAAGCTTCCATCCTCAAACTTGAAGATGCTGTTTGATGATTTTGCACCTAGTTCTCCAGCAGGTCCATCAGTAAAGTGCTTCAAGGATAATTTAACACTTTCAAAACTAGTCCCCAAGAAAAGGAAGACTTCATTCTCATTGTTCAATCCACCCACAAAGCCTAACCCAGCATCAGTCTGCTTCAGGGTATCAGGTATCACTTCGCAATCCAAAGCTATGGGGAAAAATATAACAAAATAATGAGTGATGCTACACTACAGGTGTGGCCACAGTGTTTGTAAATTCTGTTGCATGGCAGTTAGTTTATATAGCTATATATATATATATATATATATATATATATAAACATTTATATAGGCGATTGAAACATCTGCCATTTACAAGATTTATGGATAAACTTTGGTATTTTGATGTCTTATTATGGTATCAGGTGTTTTGCTCACGTTGGTTGAATTCAGCTAATACTGACAGTAGTGTGTGTTGTTTTTTTTTTGTTTTTTTTTGGCATGATCTGTTTAGAATATCTATAATTCAGTGGAACTGATAATTTCTTGTTATGTATTAAACACAACTTACTTAAAGCTGCAGACCGTTGTAACTTTTTTGGGTTAAAAATGATCCGAAATCAGTATTTGAGTAAGTACATAACCAGCCAGTGTTCAAAACTATTGCCTTGCTTTAGCCCGATTCACAAAGGTAAGCTTATAATAATGTTTTCTAATTTTAGCGGTACAGGTAGGTTTTCGCGGGAAATTCGAGCACGGCACTGCGTCATTACATCACGTCTGTAAACATAAAGAAGTTGTCCCGGCTAGTAGGCTATCGCATGTGAGGATCCTGCAGGTGGCGGATCGTTTAGCCTTTTCTCACAGCAGCTACAATAATTAAATGTCATTTTGATGGCGGATTGTAATCCAGAAAGGATTACGTGTTTATGAAACATGTGCGAATGAAATTAAATTATATTCCAGTTTTAAATGTGCTTCTGATTACAGATAGCCTGAGATTACAGAAAATTTGTATTTTAAAGACAACCAGTTCGAAGGGAGCATAGTTTGCTTTTTGGGTTAAAATAATTTCTTAATATGAAATTCGAATGGTATGACAATTAGATTAGACTATACAGAAACACACTATACTCATTGTCACGCAATGCTGATGTTGTTAACATTAATAATTTGAGAATAATTTTTTTATGGTTAGATGTGATATGAGCTAACCGATCATTAGATTTAATTACCATTGGTAGCACAATTTATTGTAATGCTTTTTTCCTCAGTTGGTCAGAACAAACGTGGCAGACTTGTTACTTACTTGTTCAGATGGCAATATATGGTGAACATTCTTATTTGGGTCATATATTCCAAGATGTAGGTTTGAATCTGTGATTCCTAAGTAGGGTATCCACACCAGTGCGGTGACTGACTGACAGACTGACACACATACTCCTCAAAAAATGAGATTCATCCGCGCTTGGAGCTGCGCCAATGTACAACCTCAAGCACGGAAGATAATTCCGCACAAAGCTGCAATTCCAGGTTTTCAAACAGAGATGGCGACAAAGAGGCAAAACTTACGGACTGCAGCTTTAACACACTACTTCAATATAAATAAAGAGAAAAAAAATCTAATGCCTAGAGGCAAAGGCAAACTGAGTGCTTCATCTGTGATCCTATGCAATAAGGTCAATCATGGACAATGCATGATCGGACATAACCTTCCGTCCCTTTTGGGGACCAAATAAAAACAGCTGTAGATGCCAGACTCTCTTAAGAGTGAGAGAAACATTTTCTATGGCCCCATTGCCTAGAAAAGGCTGCATTAACAATAGAACCTCCTCTTTGCTCCTCGGGGTGGGGAGCACACCACTGAAATGAGGTGGAGATCTGGATCCTGTAAACTTTTTCTATGAGCTGCCATGCTGCCAGATGTTTAGTATCAACCTTTCAATATCGTTGGCTTGTTCAGTGCCCTGAAAGACCTCGCTGGTAGGGAACAACTGAACATGTTTGACTGTGGATCCACTGAGAGGAGAATGCCCAACGCTGTAGGGGAGCCCTAACAACCTTACATGATACAGTATGTATCCTGGGCACCAGACTCCTTCAGCATTGTTGAGTGTAGATTGGATAGAAAGCCCACCAGACACTGCTGCTTCCCAAAACACCATACACTCTTAGAAATAAAGGTGCTTCAAAAGGTTCTTCAAGCGATGCCATAGAACGGGATGTAAAACTCAGTTCCTGGAGGGCCACAGCCCTGCAGAGTTTAGTTCCAACTCTAATTAAACACACCTGATCCAGCTAATCAGGTCTGTCAGGCTTATTTGAAAACTACATGGTATGTGTGTTGGGGAAGGGTTGGAACAAAACTCTGCAGGGCTGCCGCCCTCCAGGGACTGAGTTTGAAACCTCTGCCATAGAAGAACCATTTTTGGTTCCACAAAGAACCATTCAGTCAAAGATTCTTTAAAGAACCATCTCTTCCTTACCTTTTTATAATCTGAAGAACCTTCTTTCACCACAAAGAACCTTTTGTGAAACAGAAAGGTTCTTCAGATGTTAAAAGAGGGGTACAATGCTGTTTCATGCATTCAGAGTTGTTTACACTGTTAAAGAGTTGGATTCTCATGCTAAGCAAGGACAAAGTTTCAAAAAACAATTAGTATTTCTGTGCCAAAAATCTTACTTCCGGGTTCGTACAAGTTTCGGAGAGTTTTTTTCGATTGAGGCTCTTGCTGACGTAAACGAGGGTGGAACTCCTTATATGGGCATTTCTCCCGGAAGAACGCACCCGTGCACGAATCAACCAGAGCGAGAGCAAGAGCGTGCCCATCAACGTGCTTCATCCCGCAGCACTGCACAGGACTTGCTCGGGAAGAATGTCTCTATAGAAATGTGTTTTTAGTTGTGAGGGAAAGATAACCTTGATCAGCTTCCCGAAGAACCCAGCGTTACGTAAACAGTGGATGCAGTTTGTTTTTCGGGGGAGTTTCTCAAGTGTGTTTGTTGATGAACGTTTTGTAAGGGAAACAGGTCAATTTAGCTCAAAGGGAATCATTTATGATTTTATAGGGAATTTGGACAGAATCACTGTTTCACAGCTGATCACTGAGTCGGCCAGCGATTCATTGAACGAACTGTATAACATCAACTCTGCACTGGATATTAAAATCCAAAATATAGTGAAACCCTATTTAATAGCACAGTAACAAGATCGGCAGTTTAAGACATTAACTTTTAAGCACAAAACTTTTTTTTTGTCTTGACATATTGTCACGACACAAGATACTTCTCTTTTCAATATGAATAAGACTTTATTGAATAAACCTAAGACATGTAAACTAATCTAACACGTGAACACAGAAAGAAGTTCCAGAAAGAGAGAAAGTGAGGAAAGAATGAGTTTAAGAGAATGAAATTAGACCTGAACAACTATTAATCACTTATTTAACCCTCGCATTGAGTTTCTCAATGAGGCTAAAATTTATATTAAATGCGCCAGCTCAGCAAAAATCTGGAGTTTGTACTTGCATTGCCTTTGTGTTAAGGGATTCCCTTTTGTTGTTGTCTTTGCAGAAAGGGGGTTTCCCGAGGTTGCTGATTGGTTGGAAGTTCAGTAGTCGTTGAAGTGATGTCTTGGGAAGCCAATGGTTGGGCGTTGGCTGAAGATGCGGAGTTGGTCTGGTTGAAGTTTGAGGCGGGTGCAGTCGGAGCTGGACTTTGCGGCAAACTTAAATTAGAACATGAAATTCTCAACGGAAAGAAAAGAAATTAAAGTAAAAGATGTGATGAGACTAGGTGGTTTTTCTTCTCATCGTGGTGTTAGCAGCTGGCATGTAAGCCAGAGCACGCTGGAACGGTGCTCAAAGAACAGCGTCAAAAAGCAGTGGCAAAAGGCAAAAGCAAAAAGAGAAGCGAGGATTTGATGGTGTCCTGAGATTTTAAACTCGGCTTTTGGACACATCCCAAAATGGTGTGTTGACCAATTAGATATTGTCTTAGCTCGGGGTGTTGCTCTGTTTCTCCTCCCAATCCATAAATCAACATGTTATCTGGTCAGTCACATGGTCCAAACTTTTTTGGAGAGTATAATTTTGGCCATGATTTCTATAACCAGAATATGATACATTTGACAAAGAATTGATTGATAAAAATGCTTAAAGCATGATTTTTCAAACTCATACATACCAAACATGAATATGAACCCTTAAGTTATTCCATAGTTATTAAAAAGACATACACAATGAGTGATTAGGACATGATGTGTGGGTTACATACATAATACGGAGTTATGCATAGAACTACACAGTTTCTGTGCCATTCTGTGGACATGAGAATGTGTTCTGAGGAACACATGTCAAAAAGGTTTTGGAAGGAATTTCAGTCTGGTCTTTGTCCTGCTAGTTGGGGGAACCCACCCAACAAAGTCTCTACTAATGATTTTGGTCAGGATGTGCTGTTTCTTTGAAACTCATAACTGTACATTACTCCACCAATACCTTAGAACACCTAAGAATGCCTGTCAGCCAATCAGAGTCAAGCATTTTAGGACGTTTTCACACCTGGCTCGTTTGGAACATTTGTTTTGGAACCTGGCATGTTCTCCCTTAAGTTGCAGTCAAATTATCAAAATTTCATTAGTAAAAAAGGTCCATTGTCTATTGTCAAAGCACAGCTCACTCAGAAGTCACTTTCAAAACAAGTAGCTTTCTGTTGGTCACTGCGGCAAATCTGCCTGACCAACTTAAAATCATTGTGAAATCTACAAAGGGAAAACTTTCGCCCCCACATGTAATGCTTGATTTTGTGGATTCCTATTGAAATGACTGGATTTCATCTGCTGAGCTATCTGTTTGTCACATCTAGTCTTCAATCAGCCGAAGAGAAACCACATCACACCCCACCCTCCCAAACGGCTGAGACCGTCACATCATCCATTAAGCAGCTTTAGACACCTCTTACACAGCAGTTAACCACCCCACACCCTTAAACCAATCCACAAACACAAACAAATACACACAAAATACACAGAAAAACAAGCACGCACACAAATATGTACCTGAAAATGAAGAGCATGGATTCTTGTAAATGCCCCAAATCCCCATCCACCTATCAAGTGTTACCCTTGCAGAATCAGGAAACAAAGTGCAGCTATATAAGCTGCACACACAACCACATTTTCAAACATTGAGGCCATCTCATCTTTTTGTGTAAAAAGCTAGAAACAAATTCTTGCTTATTCTTGTTGTATGGAATTTAAGGAGACAAGATTTTACATGTTTCATGACCTGTAGATTGTTTGCTTTGTTCCAAAAAGGGACTTACATTGTTAAAATGTTGCATTTTACCCTTAGTTTGGTTAACTTTTACAAGTCAAGATTTTAAGGCATGCCAAAATGTACATAAATCACATGCGAGTAAAATTGTTCTCTCATTGGTCAGAGTGCTGATTTAAGTGCAGGATTTCACTCATAGTGGTCATCTATCAAGATGTACTGACAAGTTATATTTATGCATTTAGCAGATGCTTTTATCCTCTTACAAAAGAGAGAGAGAGAGAAAAAAAATCTCAGCAATATTTGTAATATACAATGCCAGATTTATTAGACAAATACATTAGGAAGCAAACTTAATACGAAATAATTCCTGTATTGTTTTTTACCAGTTTCTTTTACCTGTATTTTGAATTACACATTGCATTTTTTTCTGTGTTAGGGTTGAGTGAAAAGATGGTAAACCTAACATTTTCTACCCAGGACATTATCTGTTTTACCACTTTATTTTTTCCACAAGTTCGCACTTACATGTAATCAGATTGAGCAAATAGTAGCTTATGCATATTTGACTTGCTCTCCGAGGAGATATATAGTTTTGTGCTAACCAAGTTGATTATCTAAATGTACTCCTCCTGTGCCAAATTAGTGGATTATCTGAACATGTTCCTCCCAAACTTTGTTATTAAAACTTTTTTTCTTACAATGGGAGGAGAAATGAAGAGAAGAAATAGAAGGGGTGTTTGTTATTTTCTGTGTGTGTGTGTTTTCTTTAAAAGTGTATTGTCTTATTTTTATGTTTTGCCTGCTAAAAATGACTTGTCTTATTATCTATGTTGTCTTATTGAGTGGAATAGGCCATGCAGGTGATGAAGATTATGCTGCTTTTAAGTCACATATAGTCTACATTTATGCCGCATATATGAATATTATTGCATACAAATAATCAAAAGTGGAATCTACAAATTATTTATGCTTAAGAGTTTCTCAGATCTAACTTCTCTATTCTTTGCAACGGCTTTTAACCAAATGGTGTCAAGGTGCTCATTACTAGTGTGATTGTGAAGTTGGTTCCCCTCAAGTTCACATAAATGTACAGTAGAAGAGTAAACACAGCGTTGATCATCACAGTAACACATGACAACCACATGTCAAATACTTTTTGTGTTCAGTTTGACAAGTATATCTCTAAAAAATAAATGCCACTTGATTTGAAAGTTTGTTTTATATTGCAACAACATACATTTTTAAATGTGATGTTACTTTTAACATGATGTTAATTTTTATCCATAACTCTTAATTATTCAAATACAATGACTTGAATACACCTTTTTTTCCCTTGAAAAATATACATTTAAAGATGTTGGAAATCAGCTAACATACAAAAAAAATCTGATATTATATCAGATAAAAATATGTTGGAACTGTTTTTCTTATTAATATGGTCACATTGCTCTTCTATGCATCATTCTTAATAACTCATAAGGTTACAATTAAATGTTTAAATTATACATGTAGTAAATGAATATGATTAAATTGAAGAATTGTATGATTATATGATTATATGAGTATAAACAAATAAATTAACAAAACTGAAAGAAAATAAAACAACCAAAACAGGTTGCTATTGAGAATCCATAGACTCTATGTTGCCACATCGTATTTGTTGCTCTGAAATCAGTATTATAGATAAACTAGGACATATCGCATTCCAATTTCCATGGCAAATCCAAGGGATTTCAAATAATACCATAGATTTAACATTCCCCAAAACACCAAAGAATGGAAATTTGGGGAATATTGATATAATACACAACAAAAGATTAAATACTAAAGGCAAACCAAATTAGTTAAATGTAAGAACACGTTTTTCAACCTGGTCTCATAAAAATACGTACCTCTGGGTACTTTTCTGCAAGACCGTTTTTACGGACCTTAGGCTACTGCACGTTTCGCCGCAGTTTCAAAGAGAAATGTGACCCTGGACCACAAAACCAGTCTTAAGTCGCTGGGGTATATTTGTAGCAACAGCCAAAAATACATTGTATGGGTCAAAATTATTGATTTTTCTTTTATGCCAAAAATCATTAGGATATTAAGTAAAGATATTTTGAAGATTTCCTACTGTAAATATATCAAAACTTAATTTTTGATTAGTAATATGCATTGCTAAGAACTTCATTTAGACAATTTTCTCAGTATTTTTTTGCACCCTCAGATTCCAGATTTTCAAATAGTTGTATCTCGGCCAAATATTATCCTATCCTAACAAACCATACATCAATGGAAAGCTTGTTTATTCAGGTTTCAGATGTTGTATAAATCTCAATTTATAAAAAATTGACCCTTATGACTGGTTTTGTGATCCAGGGTCACAAATGTCCACTGAGTGGCGCTAAAACACAGGTTCAATACGTGAACCCTGGCACGTTTTTATTACGTTGATATAGGTACGTATTGCTGTGTTTTTATTATGTTGCTTCAGGTACGTATTGTGGAAGTTCAGAATTCAAATATCCAGGGACCGTCGCTAAAAATTAATGCTCTATCGTGTTGGAAATATGCCCTACACCAAACAAATGCAAAACTGATATAAAAACGCATTTGTTGATGCAACCATGCTATTTGAACTTCCTTATATGTAGATTTGAATTGTTTTGTTGAACCGAACTTACAAGGGATTCAAACCAGAGCTCCTCACCTCTCAAGTACGTCTCCATATTCCGTGAGCTACCGAACAAACTTACCGTCTATGAAAACCCATAGATATGAAGCTGGATATGTGTGATGCTAACGTTCAAAAGCATCAGTTTTCAAATCTCCCAGCATATTAATATTGTTTTGAAGTCATAACATGTATTCTTCAAGTAATTGTGTGAAAATTACACTTTATTAATCGAAACTCTGTAAATTTGTGTGAAAAGGAATAAAAGGTGTCAGAGTTTTACTGCCTCTAGTGTTCATTTCTTTTGGAAACTGCAGTGATATGTACTTATTGGTACATATTTCGTGTCTAGCTAAAAAAGTGCCCCCAGGTACGTTTATGCCATGAGACCAGGTAGAAGTTTTTACAGTAGGCCTACCCTTTTTTATCCTTGTGTTCTTCACAGCTTTTAACTGATCAGTTTGCTTGTCTGTTTTTAACCAAGACATTTCACAATCTATCAGTGACCTCTAAAGTTGTGTGATGAGTCAGCAATAATGGGGCTAAATGTTAACATTTTTCTCTTGTTTATATACAGTATCTGAAATATATTTTTAGGGAAAAAACTAATAGAGGAAGGGCAAAGTCTCCAGTTTTCTAAGGCTTACGGCGTTTAACCTTTGCATAAAGCTGAGAGGAGTCTTCAAACAGCTCTTCCTCTGGTTGCTTTGACCCTCCTATTGAGCTCTCAGTCTTTGACAGCCCTCCAAAACAATCCTGGACCACAGCGTAGTCAGAAAGAAGTGAAGAGACACTCCCGTCCTCTCGGGATTTAGATTTTGTTAAGACAATGGAGGAATAAATGACGGAGTCTTGATTTGCTGTGGCGGCTCCAGCAGATGACATCATAACATAAACAGGGTCATCTTGATTCTCCTGTGGAGCAACCTACAGTAAAGGATTGACAAAAGCTCTAGTGTGTCTCTTTAAATTGTTTAGCCATTTGTGTTCTGGTTTAGTTGGTTTTAAAAAATAGTTTTTTTTTTTTTTTGTATTTATTAGTATTATTATTGTTACTGTTGTAACTCACCTCATTGGTATTTTGATCACTTCTCTTGGTGCAGTCTTGTGCAGCCTGTGAAAGTTTCCCAGTCCCTTTTCTAAAAAACAAAAAAACAAAAATGTGTCCATGTTAAAATAATTTATATTCTACAAAAGCTTCACAGTTGGCAAAATTAATAAATCAGACAGGATTGGCATTTAAGTCACATATATAAATATCATTGCATTAGATACAAATAATCAAAAGTGGCATCTGCAAACTATTTATGCTTAAGGGTTTCTCAGATCTAACTTCTCTATTCTTTGCAACAGCTTTAACCAAATGGTGTCAAGGTGCTTATTACTGGTGTGTAGTGTGAGAAGTTGGTTCCCCTCAAGTTCACATAAATGTACAGTAGAAGAGTAATCACAGCGTTGTTCATCACAGTAACACATGACAACCACATGTGTCAAAAACGTTGTGTTCAGTTTGAAAAATATATCTATAGTTTAAAACCTAGCATGCTTCTATTTGTAAAATTGCTTGAAAAATGAGCTTGTATTATCTTTCTTAAAATCAATGCTACTTAGTTTAAAAGTTGATTAATACTGCAATAACACTTTTACATTTTTAAATGTGACCTAATAGTCTGTTACATGATACTAATTTTTATCCTTATCCATTAATTTTTCAAAAACACATACAGTGACTAGAATAAACCTTATTTATGATTGTAATGTTTTTGCTTGACAAATATACATTTAAAAATGTATCATAAATCGGCTAATGTACAATAAAATCATCAGATCAAATATGCTGAATATGTTTCACAGTGCTCTTCTATTATGCATCATTCTTAAAGGGGACATCGGATGCAGAATTCATTTTTCAAGTTGTTTGACCATAAATGTGTGTTGGAAGTGTGTGTACACATCCCTATTTCCCCCTTTCTCAAATCAGGCCGTTCTGAGATTCCTGTCGGAATGACGCAGCTCTGCACAGGCTGCTCCCACGATAGTTGATTGACAAGGCCGTCTTACTTTAGACCCGCCCTGAGTAAGCTGAGAGCTGTCTGCCATTGTGTCGAATGGTAGAAGATAAGATGTCTCCGGGATGGCGATTGGCTTTTGTTGTTGGATGTAATAATGAATATAGCATTTGTCATTTACTCCCAACATCTGAGCCGCTGAAGACGCAGAGGATTAACGTTACTTTCGTTTTGAAGGGAATGCGATGATCCCCGATCTGCCTAAATGCATCTATGTTCACACAAATCATTCGTGATCCAGCTTCATCTACAGAAGAAGTGAGTATAAGGGTTTTTTTATGAATCTTTGCAAATCACCTTTCCTAATAATGTGCTAGTTAGCCAGTTTCACAGCTGAATTTTAAAGTCTGCTCATCACTCCATGGAAGAGAGGGGCGGCGGCAGAATATGTTACTAAAGCACATGGACTAGAAGGTTCTTGCTGAAAACAGAGCTGATTTTGACAAAGAAAAAGGTTTTTATCACCACTGGAGAAATTTTAACCAGTATATAGACTTAAGACCCTAAATATTCATATCAACTTGTGGAAAATGGGCATCCGATGACTCCTTTAATACCTCATGTGTTTTGTGCACCTACCGTACACGGATGCATGTAATGGCACACAACAACACGACCGCCAGAGCCACAACAGCAACTCCAATCAGCAAAGAGAAATGATTCAATCCTAAAAAAAGAAAAAGTAGTGTTTGGAAAACCACTGATGATTCAATGATTCAGTTAAACAATTTCTAGATAGTTATATCGCAATCTACAAACAAAATAACTATGATGGCAGGGGAATAAGAATTTAAAAAGTAAGAGATTAGCATTAGCATTAGCATTCCTACTTATGTCAAATGGCTATATTTGAAAGCGTAGGCAAATGATTTTGGTACATTTCAGAAATAAAGGCACTTGTATTGAAACTGATTTCAGACAGACTTCTGAGGCAGCATAATGTTTTAATGATCTACAACAAAACAGTGAGAGCTTTGATGAATATTTAGCTAATTACTACAATACTAACGACATCAAAAGTGGAAAAAATTGGTTGAAAATTTACATACAAACAGACCACTAACTGCACATTTTAGGAACCATTTTTCTTTTTTAGCCCACCTGTCACAGATTTGAAGACATAATTATGGGATGTCAAAGGCAGTGAAACAGGATACATCTATGATACTTTTAACAATTGATCAGATTAAGGCATCTCAGGAGACAGTAAGTGAAGCTAACATTGGATTCAGACGTGCCTTGATGCCTTCCTACATTGGAACGCAGCTTCTGAATTAAGGCAGCATTTTTCAGCTTTTGGATGCAACCAATGATTGTTATTTTGCTGGTGAATGCACGATTTACATGTTTCTCATTTATAGATTATTGACAGGTGTTCTTCTGTTAGATGTATCACAGAACTGAAACTCACGTTCATCAGATATAGGCAGCTGAAGCAGTTTTCTTGCAGTGCCATGAGTGTTGTTACTGACACACTGCAGAGTGGATGTGTTTGTGAGAGACTGATGTAGAGTGATGGAGCTCCTCAAGCCTGTGCTGCTCAATCGCTCTTCACTGATGAACATGTTTGAAGAGCAAGACAGGATTTGCCCAGACAGATGCCACTCCAGTTCAGGAGAGGGATTCCCATCAACCTCACAGTAACACACAGTTACATCAGTTCTGCTACAGCTGGAGGATGGAGAGATTTCAGGTGCATCTGAAGGAGAAGAGAGAATGACACGATACACATTAAGCACATGGTTTTTAGGCAGCATATAGAGGAGAAAAGTACTGATGAAACAAAAATCCTACACTGAACATGTACTGTGATGCTGTCCTGTGCTGTTTTGTTCTTGTCCTGTAGCTGGTAGGTTATAGTGCAGGTGAAAGTGACTCCATGCTCACGGTGAGTAGCAGTGAAGTTCAGATCAGAGATGAGCTCCTGTAGTCTGCTGCTCTCACTGAGGAGGATTCTGGGAGGGGAGCTCCATGTGAGAGTTGGTGGAGGAGAGGAGCAGAGAGTCTCAGCAGAGCAGCGCAGACTCACAGAGCTCCCCTCCAACACCTCCTTCTGCTGCACATACAGCTGCACTCTGGGTTTGGGGAGAGACTCTGAAACAGTGAGAAAGTAAATGACAATGATGGCAACTTTTAAAACACTAAGTTAACACATTCATTGATAAATAAAAGGCTGAAATCACTCACCAATGACATTTATAGTGGAGCTGTTTTTGTAGGTGTATTTCAGTTTTTCACCTCTCATAATCCTGAAGAAATATTTACCACTGTGCTTTGAATTAACATTATAAAAGACAGTGGTGCAGTTCTTCTCGTGTAGTTTTCCAGTTATCTTCCCATTAAAGTGATTATGTTTGGGATCTCTGGAGTTAAACACTTGATGTGTATCCTTGACAGTTCCATCTTTGAGCCACAGTCCTGTAGTAGCACTCTCAGTGAGGTATTTGACAAATTCTATCTGAATCTCAAAAGTGCAGTTTATGATCGCACAGGATCCACTGAGAGCTTCAATCTTCTCTGGCAGACTGATGCTGAAATCTCTACAACAAACACCTACAACACACACAAAATGAAAAGCATTCATACACAAGCAGAATCATTAAAGCATTCAGACACACCAATACATTTCTGTTGTCTTATAATCTCACAAACAGCTAAATAAAAATATTACTGTTTACAAAACATTTAATTGTAATACATTATCATTTTAAAGGGTGAACAAGCAGAAAAACAGGGACAGCGAAATCTACATCATGCATAATTGTAACTATTAATGTATTTTTAAATTACTTTAATATTGTAAATATTTTGAATGAGATCCCAGTCTTCCAGTCAGAAAACAATGTATATCAATTTAGCTAAAAATATAAACATAGTTTAATTCAACAGACTAAACATATTATTACTTGTTAAACTAGTTAAGGGAAGGAAAATCAAACCTTTCAACAGAAAACAGAAAAGAATTGTTTTCTCTGCCATGTCCACCTCTTCATTAACAAACGCTCAGTCCTGGAAACACACACTCGTACGTGCAAGAATTTACACGCATAAATTCCACCCCAAAATATATAAATAATAATGAAAAATCTTCGTATTTATGGATCTCAAGTCCTGAGCTGCTGCTGATTTGAAACTGTGTGAAAATGTGCTGTGTGAACAGTCTCTAGCACTACTGTATATACCGACTGAACTTCCTGTTCCTGTTCCATCAACATGCATGTTTAACCTTTAAATGCACGAGTGCTTCTACAATCACTCATTTTAAAGCATTTTATGTTTAATTTCCTAACCCCCCCTTGATTCGCATGGACTGAACTAAATCCACAGAACTGAATCAGTGATGGAAAGCTCTAGTGTAAATTTTTCAGCAATTTGTGCACTTGTTTTGGTGTGTAAAAAGTGTATTTATTTGCAGCTTGTGTTGTGTTTTGTTGTGAATAAGTCATTTATGTGATTTTGTGTCAGCTCACTTCATCGGTTGAAATGTTTCTCATAGCACATCTATTCTGTGGAAGTTTCCTGTTTTCTGTTTTGAAAAGCATGTGCTCATGTTCAAGTGTAGCTTTATATGAGCTTTACAGGAAGAGAAATTAATAGACAGGACTAGCATATATAATTACATTTATAACTCTTTAACATTTTTAGTCACACTTAAAAATGTCTGAATGTCATTGCATTAGATATAACATGAAAAAGCAAGTGGCTTCTGCAAACAAATTAAGAGCTTTTCTAACAACTGGATTCTCCATTCTGTAACTTACTTTTGCTTATATAATAATGAAAATAATGGAAGCCACAAGGGAAAAAAGAATTTAAAAAAACCATACTAGTTGTCCTGTGCTGCCCCCCCCCCCCCCCCCCACAATAAAATAAAGGATCATATTAGACTGTAAGATCTATAAAATCAATCGATCACTATTTCCAAACTGACTGTTTATATTTGTTTAGAGTATGATGGTTAACATAATAAAGTGCAAAATAAGCTCTTTATATAGACTGCTAAAAAGACATTTGACCTTTTATTTTAGTGATACAAACAGATGATTAATTTGGCATTACCATAGAGGTAAAAGAATAACCAACAAAACACAATTACCACTTTTTAAAAGCATTTATTTATTTATTTATTTTTAATAATCTGTTGAATCTTCATGGGGAAAAACAAGCAGTATGTGTGTTTCATACAGAACATATTCATTTAAAAATCCTGAAAGCACAGTTAATTTTAGAAGACAATGGAGAAAATAAAATATGTATTTGTTATCAGGCAGTCCATAAAACAGGCCTATAACACAAAAGTGGTATTAGTTTAATTAATAACCGGAATGCATTACATATATATTTTATTTTTATTTTTTTTAACCCATCATAACATTTTATTACAAGTTTCTAAATGTGTAAATTTATTTATTCAAACAACTGAACAGATTTGGCTAAAATCAATTAAGTCAAAATAGCATATTTCTCTGGTAGTGAGGCTTGGTCTCCATGCATTTGTTATGCATCAGATATGAAATGTTTTGGTTTTTATTAGCCTTTCATATTGGAAATGTGCATGCTTAAAGTCCAGCTGACTGAAGAAGACAAAGGAGGAGATCGGATGTGTGTTTGTGGTTTATTGTGTGTCACCTCTCTTAATGTTCAAAGTCTCATATTCAGAGGGTGGAGCAGAGAGCTGAAGAGAAGCATATGTGTTGACTGCCTCATTCTGAGCCTGAAAACAACAACACTCTTCAACACCATCATCATCATCATCATCATCATGGTGACTTAACATATTACGAAAAAGACTCACCTTCTGCTTAGTGGACAATCTGTTAAAAAAAAAAAGTGTATTAGTTTTAAGTATATTAAACTGTAAAGTATGGTACGTACATGTTTGTACTATTTCTTGAGATATCGGAGTAATTTCTAAAATGACTTTTAATCACCTTCTTTTTTTTTCTTTTTTTTTTGGGGATATATAAAGTCAAATTTCCCCTGAAATTCACAGAAATGTACAAACAGGGTAACCACCGTTTTGTTCATCACAGTAACTAATGCTTGACAACCGGTCTCAAATATCTTTTTGTTCATTTTGATATATTTGACATAGTTTATAATTTAAAGCTTAACAAAATTCTTCTGTTTGAAATTGGATGCAAGCTCCTTTTTTATTAAAATGGGACTTTTCCATTGACGTCTAATGCAAGAACTTCCATACATTTTTAAGTATGTAAATGTGTTTTGAGGCCACTGTATAAGACTGAAAGTATGTTCTTGGATTTTAAAAACTAGCATGCTTCTATTTGTAAAAATTGCTTGAAAAATGAGCTTGTATTATCTTTCTTAAAATCAATGCTACTTAGTTTAAAAGTTTATTAATACTGCTATAACACTTTTACATTTTTAAATGTGACCTAATAGTCTGTTACATGGTACAAATTTTTATCCTTATCCATTAATTTTTCAAAAACACATACAGTGACTAGAATAAACCTTATTTATGACTGTAATGTTTTCGCTTGACAAATATACATTTAAAAATGTATCATAAATCGGCTAATGTACAATAAAATCATCAGATCAAATATGCTGAATGTGTTTCACAATGCTCTTCTATTATGCATCATTCTTAAAGGGGTCATCGGATGCAGAATTCATTTTTCAAGTTGTTTGACCATAAATGTGTGTTGAAAGTGTGTGTACACATCCATCCTATAATGATAAAAATCCACCCAGTTGGTTTTTTAAAATCCCTATTTTAAAATGCCCTTTCTCAAATCAGGCCGTTCTGAGATTCCTGTCGGAATGACGCAGCTCTGCACAGGCTGCTCCCACGATAGTTGATTGACAAGGC